>JAVQJG010177065.1:0-39801 GCA_036024015.1 Craterocephalus amniculus
TTTTTTTAAATTTTTTTTTGTCCAAAAAATTTTACGTTTTTTTTTTACTTAATTTAAAAAATAAAAAAAAAAAAAACACAATGGGGAATATTCCCCCCCCCCCCCCCCCCAACTTTATGTTACAAAAAATTTGTACAGTTCCAGCAGCATCTGCTGGCCCTGAAGACTAAAAGAAACACTTAGGAAGTGAAATCGACTCAATCAGGGTTCATACTGGTTGCATTTCACAGCCTGCCTGCATTGGAATTATTTTATTAGTTGAAGTTGTTTAATGACATTTCTGTAAAGTTTCATATGGTGTATTATTATTAAAAAATATTTTAATTCATATTCATGGTATCCTGAAAAGGGCTGTTTATTTGCTGTTCACATTTAGTTCCACACTGCATGCCCCTCCGTCCTGTATATGACAGCTTTTATTTGACATTGGAGAAAACTGTGGTCTGAACAATGTACATCTCATACATGTATGAGTATCTGGTACAACAACATCACATATTGTATGAGCACTGCTTCTGTTATGAAGTAGGGATCATTTTTTAGTCACAGGGGAGCAGAAACATTGCTATGAAGAGAAATATCCCCAGACTTTTGGTGCTCTCATGACAATATATGTGAAGAATTCCTCTTTTATCAGTGCAACATAGATTATTAATGGACATTGTATTGCTCTGTGAAAAATGTGCATAGTGTAAAGTTTCTGCAAATATTTATGGTTACTTTATGGACTCATGAAAAAATGTGTCATGACAGCAACTACACTTGTTACTATGAGAATAGTACTAACAGTCAAACAGTGGAGAGTACAGAGTGTGACTTCCTCTGAAAAATCAACATATGCAGAGAATAACTCTCTTAAATACCTACATGCCAAAGATTTTTAAGTAGCTGGCAGATGAGAGCTCTGCTACAGTATGCCTGTGCCACCAGGCAGAAGAGAGTTTGGTTTTAAATAATAAAATAAATGATCTTACTGTTCCTTAGCATCCTTTTAATCAATAGTTTGTGTCTTGTCACAAGTTCAGTCTGACCTGAAATGATACACAAATACAGTATTACACAGCACTGTACTTATATACTTAGCATCTACCACTGTGTGAGCAAGACATAATGTTTGTGTTGCGATCTGGCCTCTGTTGCACATGACAACGCAGTGATGGGAGGGCCACTCCAAGAGAAACCCCAATGCTGCCATGCATTGCGAACCGCCCCCCTCCCTCCGCTAGCAGCTAGCGATTGTGAATGCACTTTCGTAAAATACGTATTTATGAAGGCAATAATGTTTTTTATTAATATAAAGTAAAATTAGTTACACACAGTAGCTTTACATAATTATATTTTTTGGGTGCTTATATGGACATCAAGCAGAATACATTCAAAAGTCCATTGAATCTTTCCTATGAGGCCCAGACATAAATGTTATAGCAATCCTTTCTTCAGTTTTTTACTAATAAACCTGCCCTCCATGATGTCCACTGCCATGGATGTTAAACAGCTTTGATTAGTTTGACTATCATATTTTTTCATCCTATCATATTATTTTATTCTGTGCACTTAAAAAACAAGTATTATCTTAACAGAAGAAAAACAATGTCAGCCAGTGTAGAATGTCCAAAATACCAACGCAGACTTAGCCTTGTCACACACACGTAGCCATCAGTTTAAGCCCTTCCCTATCTGCCTCCCTCCATCTTTCTCTGTGGTTAGCAACCTCAGCTACCGAGGTCAGACAGGGCCCCTCTCTATATTTTCCATGAACAGTTTATCTCACTTCCTTTCCCTCTGCTCTATGCCCCCAGTCGGTCTAGCAGACAGGAAAATCAAAGAGTTTGGGACCTATCATTAAGTGCAAATGGCACGTTACACTGCTCAGTATATGCTGATGATTTATAACCTAAAAAAGTATCTGAAGTGCAAAACATGGAGGATTAAGCTTTCCTTCAACCACTACTCCAAATTTATATAAATGTTTGGCTTAGTCATTAAAGTCAAAGTCATAGTAATCATATTAAAATGAAAGATATAGTTTTATGTGATGGGTAGACTTATAGTACAATACAAATAAAAAAAGAATAAAAAAATGCTATTAAAGTTAAGAAATGCAGTTAACAGATTTAATAAACATTTTAATGAATTCATTAGAATTGCATGGTATAGAACTTAATTTATAGTAATAATGTTTTTGTGCAATTTGTCTTTTATTGAGTTTAGTTTAGCTTTACAGTAGCAGCAGGACTCCTTGGAAGCTTTACCCAGAATCCATCTTGGCATTTGTTTCTGTCTAGCATCTGACTTTCTTAATGTAATCCAGAAATATCAGTTGTTGTCAACTGTATTTAATCTGGAATGTAACCAACATATCTGTTCATTTTGTTAGTAGAATTTTTAATGTTCATGAACTGAATAATTAACAGGTAATCAGTGATTCTCGAAGAAATAAGCTAGAAAAATGTACTGTATGTACATGTACAACACACAGACCTGTTTAAAAGTGTGTGAGCAGCAATGTGGACACATTCAGTGCACCTTTACCAAGATTATATGGGGTAGTTATCAAATATATCTGTAACACAAGAGAAAAAATTAATTATTTTCCAAAATGCTTTAAATCCATTTTAATAGCTTTCAAGAAAATGACCTATATACTTACATGTAGACCCTAAAATCGGTTTGCCTGAGGATTTATTTCCCAGTACATTTTAAACAAATAAATAGGGTGATTTGGTATGAAACGTTATAGGTTCACTGCACAGCAAAATGGCATGAGGATTTTTTTTTATTTATTTGGCTTTTATACTGTTTTGGAAAACAACTCTTTAAATATAGTTTCTACATAATCTACTAAAGTGCAGTGCTTTTGCCCACAGGTTCTTTTTTGTACAAAACAGTATCAGACTAATATAACACCCTGAAACCCTGTTTATCTCTTTTCTCAGACCTATTAAGGAAATTATTAAATTATGGCGAGAGCATTCTGGTAACGATCCGCTTAAATATGAACATATCCGTTTTTCTGTTTACATCATCACTTGCTATTGCTAATTTGTTAGGTTACATATAAAAGGGTGCAGTAACAAACATAAATGATGTTACCTTCCCTTCTATTCAGTTAGCTCATGTAGAGCTAAGACATAAAAGAGAAAGGATTAGAACTAATAGATTATAAGGGAGCATAGCTGTGCGGCGGTAACAACCAACTCTACTTTTGAAGCCTTCGCTCTGTGGAAGGCTCCTCTCTCTCTCTCCTGCACACATGTCATTTTCCACTTGTTTGCTGCCTTGAATATTTTGTTTTTCCTCCTGTGTACCTCAGCCAGGGTCTGTATAAGGCTAAGCCTACCAGCCGTTAACCCCACAGAGGAAGCGTGCAGGAAATGAGATCAGCCTTAAAAAGAGTTAACGCCTGAGCTTGAACCGCTGACACCAGACCAATAACTGTCACACACTGCACCTGATACTGAGATACTAAAAATACAGAAATAACAGGAAGGTCAAAGGAGAGAAAAACAGAGCGGAATTACATTTCATATGCACAAAACTTAAGAGATGAGCATCTGAGAGGAAAGCAGAAAAAGGAGAACAGGACAGCTAAATGTAGGACAAGGAAAGCTCAACAGAGAGAAGTTAAATTCACAGCAATTACCATCACACACATTCTGTTTGGAAAACTGTCAGAGTTGAAAATACCTGTGATGGGGAGGAGGCTGGCATCCAAGCCGTGTAACTGTAACAGTATTCAGTTTCCTTTGTGGTGCTATCAATCAAAGAATAGAACAAAATAGAATAAAACCCTGATATGGACTAGAAAACATATGCAGAAGATGCATCACTCGACACGGCATATGGTGTAAAAGCAGACTGAAAAAAGTACAACATCTTCTTGCAAACTACCAAAAGATTTCTGCTGGGGGAGAGAAACAAATCTATAGCTAAAATCACCAGTAAGGTTGGACTTAAATCATTGGTTATGTATGTGTGTTCATGCCCTGAACACATTCTCTTTACTTTGATGAAAGACACAGCTGGTAAGTTCATTGAAGAAAGCCTCCCCAAAAGCAGTGTGTGCATGCCTGGATCATGTGCACGCGCACATGCTATCCGTATGTATCCTTGAATTTCAGCGTGCGTAAAACAGTACAACTTTTGCTTTCTCCACAACTGGGAAAGAAAACAAGTTTTTTTTTCATTTATTTATTGAGACAGGAGACAGACAGAATGATGAAACATTTACAATGCCAGTTATCACATACAACCAAGAACAAGACCTTTTTTGATGAAATACAAAGATACAAACACACATCTTGGTTTTTGAGGCACAATGCACAACGGCTGCTGGCAGAGAACTTGCTTGTTATGTGGCTTTCTGTTGTATTAGATATGACTTTTTGTTTTGCAGCAAACTCCTGAATGAATCTTGCAAGTACAAAATAAAAATAAAAAAGAATTTTGATTTGCCATAGTCTGCTTATGGTGCTCTGCAAAACTAATATATCACAAACATTTTCAGTCACATTATTATTCATATGTATTTTTTTTTACCCAGACTTGGTGCTCAAGCTCTTGAAATGCCCTGTGATTGTGCTCCTGGATGCTTTAGTAGAACTATTATATTGGTAATGGTTCTGCATTTGTGATTCCTTTACACTCTTGAATAAAACATGACAGGTAACTAATGTATGCATGACCATTCCTTGTTTACTTAGCAGACATAATGTGGCTTCTTTATGCTTTAGGGCCATACAAATACAGTTGAAGTTAAGAATGTTAATATATATATCTTCAGATGTGGCTCTTTGTGAACATAGAAAAGAAAAAAGACAACATAACCTTACTGAAAACATGGCCAAGTGGTAAATAATGTGGCCAAAAAGAAAGAAAAAGAAAAAAAAATCTGACAAGACTTGACTTGCCCTCAAAATATGATTAATGTATGATGATATGAAAGTCTTTGTATTGCATTACATGATTCAGTGAATGACCGATGAATAGGGAAAATATATGAACAAATAAATGAATAATTAATGAAATGATTAACTATTTCATTAGTTAAACAAACCATCTGACTGTCAGAAACTAACAATGCTAAAAAGCATCATTACCACATTTGCATAATCACACCTTTGTGGAAAATGTAAGTGCAACCAGAGTTGCATGCATAGGTACACATTTTTATATATTTATGTCATGAGACTTAAAACTACAATTAAGATACTTTATTACATTGCATTTCTAAATAAACAGTCATCATTAAACTATACATGTTTTGCATTTAAAATAGTGTTTAACATTAATGCATAAAATCACTTCAGATATGCCATCTAATTGTCATTTGCACTGCATGCTTTGCAGTCTAATTTGCTCCAGGAAACAAGGGCAAACTAATTTAGCAAAAACTCAGTCCGCCGGCTGATGCAACACGCTGAAATTTTAGGAGCATTCATGCACAATGAACCACTTCTGTCAGACCACCTATTGAGCTGTGTGTGTGCGTGTGTGTGTGTCTGTGTCTGTGTGTCAGTGTTTTGTGTACTGTGGATGTGGGTTTCTGTGTGCAACTGTCACTAATGTACATAAAGAAATAGATGCATCCTCTGTTCTTCATTCCTTCCAACAGCAGCTTTGCCTGAGGGCAGTTTTCATCACTCCCTCTGTTGTTTCAGGTATCTATGGCCTATTACTGCAATCATGCTAACTCATTTTGCTATTGGAGTCAAGATGCTAAAATTATCAAACTTGTGTCATCTATGTCAGAGTCATTATCCTTGCACCTTCAGTTAAGTGAAGTACCTCGGTTGTTGCAAGTGCCAAGTGGGAAGCAGAACTTACTTTTCACTTATTTTGTGACTTAGCATTAAATCACCTGGAGTGTGAGAAGATCAGTGGCAGATCACTCCTTTGTTTTGTGGGGACAGGCCCAGGGGCTCATGCCCACCTGGGGCCCTTGGTAAAAAAAAAAAAAAAAAAATGTGGCCCCCTCTTCTGATCAGCCAGCAGGGATACAGGTATATCAACCAAAGTCTGCTGGGGAAGCAGTCTGATGCATCTACCATCTTGGTCCTGGCAAGAGAGCTTACATATACACGAGTGAACCATTGTTTAGTTGAAACTAATTTGATTATTAAACATTTGTTAAACTTTCAGCTGATTGGGATATTTGTTTTATGGTGAAAAAAAAGTTAGACTATTACATTATTGTACATCAACAATTACTGACACGATTAATAGATAACTTATTGCCATTAAAGTAAGTTAATGGGCAGGGAGGAGGATGCATGATGAGTATCATTGTTTTTTCCCCATTTTCCAGTTAAGTCAAACTTGTTTGAGTCAGAAGTTTTATTACAGAAGAAAAAAAATATATATAAAAAAATTTCCTTATTGCCTTTTTGATCCCTTATGTTGGATCACATATAGAACAGTAATGTAGAGAAAGACCTAAATTCAAGTATGCCGTCATATTCTCTTAGCTTGACCTCTGATGCAGAATACTCCGTTTTCTAGACTGCTGGTTTTTCCTTCACAGAACTTTTTAATGACCTCAAGCTTCCTGATTTTGAAGAGTTTTGCACTTACAGTTCAAGCCTTTCATTGCCTCCAGCTCACTTGTGTCACAAGCTGCTATAATGCAAATATATGTCAGTAAAAGGCAGCTTACAACAGGAGCGCTCCTGGAAAGAAGCTGTTAAGGCAAAGCTGAAGCCCAAAATATAATAAACACTGATTTTTCACTGAACATCCTATAATAATATTATAGAGCACTGAATTTTAAATATCCTACCTTCTTGATGTTAAAAAAAGACATTGTAGGAATGTTTCCTCTTTTCTTTAGTGTGAAAGCAAAATATTGCCTTTAAACAAACATCTTATTCTTGTCTATTTAAAATGTATGGGTTATACTTTCATGCTAATAGCTTTGGGATCTAATGTCTGACAAGTCAACCCACATTGACCAAACCATATAATTTAATCATTTTGCATTTAAAGAATTCCACTAGCTCTTATCACTTAATACTTCCAGGTTTTATACTCTGTAAGAATCTTTGTAAAACAAAAATGGGGGGTGGGGGGATCAACTAAACATCTTTCCACACTAATTCTGGATGATAGGGTTGACAGGCAAATCCACTGGAACCCAACTCTTTGAATAATATAAATAAATCAACTTAGACTCCCTACATGATATAGCTTATAGACTGTATTAATTGCTGGATTGTCTGTGTGTAGTGTTTTGGACTTAAATATTCCATACCTGTACGGATTCTATTCTTAATAGTATCTTAGACAGCAACATCCAGTCATAAGTTGATGTATCAAAGGGGACCCAAACTGACAGCTCTTGGCTTATGAAGAATGAATGTCAGATGGTCAAATAACTGACAGAAAATTATTCATTCAGCTGTCATCTGAAAGATCAATCAGTGCAGCACCTTTAGATGAATACATTTTAATAACTAAATTTAATCATAAATCATTCTACATGGCCAACGAGTACATTTATGTACAAACAGGGCTCACAGGGCCTGTTTACATGGGTAGGGAAGGCACCATCTTACAGGTATCTCTTCTCAGAAAGGGGATAATGGAGCATGTTCTGACATCAAGTTAAAAAAAAGGGCGCAAAATTGAAATTTAAGTTTTTAAGTTAGTAGTTTGCAGTAGTTAAACTATACGTTGTGTCATTACCCTGGGAGCCTCAGCTTCAGTTGGATAAGCTATGTTTTCACAATATTGTACATCATTTCAGATAAGAAACAAATTAATCCCAGAGTATTATGCTGGTTTTTTTTATTTATTATTCTCATGATGTCTGTTACTGGATGTGCCAACAATACAAACTGGATGTTTCAGAGCTGATGTGTGGAAACAGCTGGAGCAAAGGCAGGAGTGAGCATTCAGGAGTGTGTTATTGCCCTATCCTTGATGCTTCAGTTACAATATAAATGACAGTCACCTCTCATATTTCATACTTATTGTGAACTGCTCTAGAGGGAAAGCCGAACACTGCTAATGAGTAAACATCACACAATTAGATCATGTTATATTGTCTGAAAATAATCTAGATGCATAATTTGAAATGCCTACTCTGAAATTTGCTTCCATCTTAAAATCTTGTTTAGAAGGCTATTTTCCAGTAAAATCCTCTTGTTATATGACCCATGCTGTAACCTTTTGGAGAGAATCTGTGGGCATGTTCTTCTTGAGTTTCAGTGTCTGCTTGGAGTCAAATGCGGCCAGATGCATGGAGTCTGATTCACATGCTTTCGCAATAAACCAGCACTTCTAAACCAAATATTTATCATAGAATTTTAAAAAAGCGAAAAAACAGCTTACATTCTTTTCTTCTTTGTTCTCATGTTAAACATCTTTATTCATATTTATATCCTTATAATTCCTCTTTCTGGTTGAAAGATTTGATGATGAATTATAAACAGAACATTTGTAACTGAGTGGAAACGTTTTAAAGCAAGACTTGTTAGCAGATAGTCTACATCTTAAGTTGTAACTGTCAGTATTGTTTGTTCGTATAAAACCAATTAAGTATCTGCAGCAAAGAAAAAAATCGGACCCTTTAAGGATTGTTGTCCTATTAACTCATAAGAATGTATATAATGTTGGTGTTTGCAAAGCCTATCAAACCAACAAATATTATGTCTCACCTGCTTTAAACTTAAGATCTTTTTTATGGCTCTCGGCTGACCGAGCATCCATACAATATTTTCAAAAATTCCTAACACAAACTTGAAACTCCTTGTCATAATTAATCTGTTGCATTTTATCATTTAAAAAAGAAAGAAATGCATATTTTAAGTCCGAAGTGTTGGGAAGTGATTCATAGTTTTGAATAATGATCCTTCAGAATAATCAGGTTACTTGTTTCCACCTTCTCTCACTTTGAGGCTTAAGAATACCCAGTATGATTTAGTCAATGATTATTTATATTCAGTTGTTACAGCTGTTTGCGAATTCATGAAAGGAAACCATGCTACTTTAGGTAATCAGCCTGTCCATCCATCCATCCATCCATCCAATACCCTACCTATAGCTACATGTGAATGCCACATTTTGTGGTCACATCCAACATTTGTCAGTTGTCTTCTGGTTAAGTTCCTTGTGTTTGTTACATCCATTCAATAATTTCTATGGTAAAATATACACTTAAGATTATTAAACGTTGGGGTAAAAACAAAGACTGGCACTTCCGTAATCTGTACATTATTCTCAAATAGCATTATGTCTTATTACGGCAAACAAATCAGGCTCCTTTTTGCTGAAGAATGAACACAATATACAATTCTAGTTTCCAGAAAAGTAAAATGCCTTCAGTAAATTATTTATGGGGGGCTGGGATGATGAATTGACTGGTTATTTCAGTTCCAACATCCACATTAATCCCCATTATTTTAGTGGGGGGGGAAAGCATCAGTGTGTCAGCTTAAATCTGTACCTGCAGAAATCACTTCCTATTGATTTGCAGCAAGAGTCTCACGTGATCATTTGATAATGTTTCTAGTTACGGATTGTCATAAAAATTCAAGATGTCAGAACATTTTCAAGGATTTAGAAAATTGTATGCAGAAGTTACATTATTGATGCAAATGATACTGTATTTTTCACAAATCTACCTGCATGTCTTTTTAAAATTCTGCAGAAGTACCTATCTAAAAGACAGGGACTACTTTGTGTTTATAGGTAATTATAAATGTGAAATACCAAAAACTAACCAAAGTAAAGTAACATGTGGAGGTCCCCAGGGCTCCATCCTGGGACCATTGCTGTTCAACATCTATAGTACCTGCTCCCACTCACTCAAAATACACAAAAAAAACAAACATCTTGCCATAGGTATGCTGATGACACACAAATCTACGTGACCTTTGCACCAGGAGACAATAGTCTTATCCAAACACTGATCAGATGCATTGATCAGATTAGAGACTGGATGTGTCACAAATGAAAACAAAACGGTAAATCATAGTTTTTGGAGCCAAAGAAGAAAGATTAAAAGTCTGCACTCTGCTTCAAATGGCAAAGTTAGAAACCACCAACAGAGCCAGAAACCCGGGTGAAGTCATGGACTCAGACCTGAACTTCAGCAGTCACATTAAGACAGTTGCGAAGTCAGCCTATTATCACTGAATGAACATAGAGGATTAGAGGACTGAATTTATCAAAGGATTTAGAAAAACTGATTTTATCTTTATCAGACTAAAATACTGTAATGCAGTCCTTACAGGCCATCAGACAGCTGCAGTTAGTCCAGAATGCTGCTGCTACTCAGACCATGAAAGTGAATCATACTGTATAAGACCAGTCCTATGATCTTTACACTGTCAATTAATCAACTTCAAAATCCTGCTGCTAATTTACAAAGCACTGAATGGTCCTGGGTACAAAATAAATTAAAGAACTTCTGGTTGTTCTGAACCAACCAGATCCCTCAGGTCATCAGGATCAGTCCTACTTTCAGTTCCTAGAGTCAGAACTAAACATGGAGAGACAGCGTTCAGTTTTTATGCTCCTCACATGTGGAACAAACCTCCGGGAAGCTGCAGGTATGCTGAAACTGTCAGCAGTTTTAAATCAGAGTTCAAAACTGTTCTACTTGTGGCCTATTATGAAAATAATTGACATTTTCTCTGAGGGTTTCTTTCTTTTGTTGTTGTTTTATTCTACTTCACTTGTTTCAGTTCTTCTTAATGCTTTCTGCTTGCTGCTGTAATGTTTATATTTTCATGTAAAGCCCCTAGAATTGTGCAGATGAAATTTGCTATAGCACAAATAAACTTGCCTTAAGTTTACTTGATCTACACAACCGTTGCATGTACTGCATTTTGCAGCATCATGTCCACCTCTTATCCTGTGATAATGCAGCTGAATAATGTTGCTCCACACTATTCTCAACAAGTTAACGAAAAGGAGCAATAATTTCTAGACGTCAAGGAAATGGAAGAAAAAAATACTAAACCCCTCTATTTAATTAGTCCAAATATTTGGATCTGTTAATGTTTTTTTTTTGTCTGTCACAACTGAGGTTTGTCAACTATTCCTGTTATTTTTTTTACCATTGTCAAATCCTTGCTGTCCAATTAGTATCTCATTAACATCATCACAGCTGAAGAGGGTTTTAGTTTTCAGAAATTACTTTTGTGTGCTGCTGCATGACAGGTGTATCCATTAGCACCGTTTTGAGGTTGCAGACCGCAATGGTATTCAGTGGTTTTAAAGTCACGTGCTTCATTTGCTTTATGTCAATTTCTTGCACTCTGCTTCTTCAGTAGCTGAAAATCACACAATCACATAACAATAATAGCTCTGTCTTCACAGCATCAAACCCACGGGGTGTGCCAGAGTTCAATGGTTATTCCAAAATGTGTCATCTGTTGCAAGAAGCAGCTTTTCAGTGATATCTTGATAAAGTAAATGAAATCTTATTCCACCTGGAACACAGAGGAGCAAAGAAAGTACAATTTCTACATTTTCAGGGAATTGCAAGAAAAGTCTGAAAACCTACCTTATGGAGCCTTCCCTTTTGGCAGACAATAAAAATTAGCTGATCAGACTACCTGGATTTCACAAGGTCTGACTGAGCCAAACCCACCAGACACTCTGGGTAGATTTTTCATCTTAACTTGAATAAAACATTATTATGGAGTTAAACTTAAAAAAAAAAAACTTGAACAAAGTTGCTGCTGTTACTGAGCTAAAATACCTACTCACATCAAGTCTAGTTTTCTGTGGATGAATGAAGTAGATTTTCTTCTCGAGCCCCATCGAAAACAGATGTCTGCTAAATGCAAATAGTTCTCGACTATTGACAAATAATCAAACCCAATGAGGAATGTTTAATGGGATGTGACATGTCCATGCCATATGAACCCGCAGCATCATATTACTTGGATATTTTTATTGTATGAAGAGTCAACTGGGAGCAAACCTGTAACTGATTGTAAAACAAAGGCTCCCATAGTTGAAATAAATAGTGCAGGGAAGAACGATTCAGTCTTCAACTGCATCATCTTCTATTCCATAGGATTTTTCACAGACCAACATGCATTATAAAAAACACAGCTTTGGTTGGAATAACAACAATTTGTTCTTTTTTTCCCCCTTACATCGTGTCAACATGCTCACTGGACAAACCCCATTACAAACATTTGCTTGCATAAGCACACACAGGGAGGCAGGAAATAGCCAAACCCCAAATAATCCTGGAATTGTTCCTCTTCTCTCAGATGCTCTCTCCCCGTCTATCTCTCATAATAGAAGCCTGTCTGACAGGCCGGTGCAGTGTATCTGTGGCACAGGAGGGAGTCTTCTGTTGCAGCAGCACACAAAATTGTATTATTAAAGGCTGCACCCAGCACAGCACCCCCCTCCTCCTCCCCCCCCTTACTGTCTGTTCTTATATTAGACATGTTTTCAGTTGCCAATAAAAGCATAATGCAGTCTTATACATGCAACATTTGCAAGTGAATTGCAGTGCCTCATATTGCCTGTCATGGGAACTGGGAAAACATTGTGCTTTGAGAGGAAGAATCGCCAGTCCAATATCGAGTGTGATTGTGTTGAATGTTATCTGATGGAGATGTTGGAAACAGAGGCATGCTGAATGCAAACTGAATGCCACATTGCCTGGCCATATGTGTAGCAATAAGATGCAGGCATATGAAACAGCAGGAGCAAATAATTCTCAAATTACAGCCACAGCACTGTTGGCATTTGAAGGCATAAGTAAATGGGACAAGCATATGGTGTAGAATAACTTAAAAGGGTATACTATGCGAAATATGGTTAAATTGCTTATGAAGGAATGTATAAGGCGCTTCTTGTTTTCAGCAAACATCATGTCACTCTCTCTCTCTCTGTCTCATTTGTATCATCTCATTTTCATCCCAATCAAGCTTTCAATTCATTTTTCATTCGTACCTCTGTGCTGGCTCTGCCTTTTACAACCATTTGTTTGTGTTTTCCTTATAGTATTTAACTCTTCCTGAGTAGTATATTTTGGTTTTATCTGGTGATGTTCTTTTTGACTTCATTTCAAGTATATTTAGATCCTAGTTTGGAGGAGCTATGTTAAAAAGAAAAGAAGAAAACAAACACTTGTCCCTGCATAATCTCGTAAAAAGTTTTTGTTAAAAAAAAGAGTCAAAAGTTGCCTATTACTGCAATCTCTTTAGTGCCATTCTTACATCTTAGATACTGACAGGATGGTGGCAAGTGCACAGAGGTACATACTACTGACTGACTAAAATAACAGCAAACATGGAAAACGTGAAGAAAGAAGGGGCAGAGATCAGACAAAGAGACAGTTGGGGAAAACAAAGATTAAAAATAGAAAAGGGAAATGAGAGGGATGAGAAAAGGGACTTTTTATCAGAATACTGTGCAAATTAGATAAAGGGAAAAACGATAGAAAACTAAGCAACATGGTGTTCAAAAGATAAATAGATACTTCATTTAGGTTCTTTACAACTTGCAGATCCACGCTGTCAGACTGTCAGAAACTCCAAACTTGCGATACTTTAAAAACCTGGAAGACTGCAGACACAATTCTTATGATCATCTTTATAGTGTAGCCAACTGTCTTTTCAATTCACAGCTAGGAAGAATAATTGATAATGTTTTCCTTATTTTGACAAATAATTATTGTGTGTTACAGGTAGTGAAATGAATAAGAAATGCAAAAGGAGGTTTGGTTTAAATCCAAGTTTTGCACATATTTGTTGCCAATGAACAAAGTGGGCAAAATGTAAAGGCAGCTGACAAAACATTACTAAGAACAGAAGTATGACTGACACTGTTTAGAAAGAGATTTATAACCTGAGACAATCCAGATGGAGCATTGTACTGTGTTTGCATAAGTCTCTATGAGCATTATTTGATACATCTATTGTCTCAGTTCATTTTTGACCCAGTAAACCTGGTCATGAACCTGAAAAGTTGCTTCTGATTGGCGGGAAATGTCATATGTTCACAAACAACAATACATCGTCTGTCGAGGATGCAGTTTTCTGTGAAAACCCCCAGTTGTTTTGCTGTCACTGATACGAACTCCTCTTGACTCATGCTGCTGTCTTACCCCCCCTCCACACACAGTTCTTTCGGATCCAGTCATGTTTTCCCCTCAATCTCATCTTTATAACAAAAGGCAGTGTTATTTTTTCCTTTCAAAATTAGCTATCATACTAAAGAGACCTCATTATTAATAGGAAACTCTGACCTCAGCATACCGCCACTGATTTGGAGGAAAAGTTTGCCAATTGTGTGAAATAAACTTATCTCAACAGCCAAATGGTAACCTCATTTGTTAAATGAGATTAAATGAAAACACAAGAAAAACTGGAAGCCTGGCTCGGTGCAAGATAGCCTCTGCTGGTTGCTTAGACACATCAAAATGTGATGACAGTACTTCAGGAAGCCGCAGTGCCCAGCTAAGAAGTAATCCAGTATAACCCACACCACTCAAAAAAACACAAACATCAACTTGTAATTTGCTTCCATTTTTAGCGCCGATTAAAGAAGTGTTATATAACTTGTTAGCACATCAAAGTATGAGAAACTATCTGGCTGATTTAAGGGTGGATTTAGCCTAAGGTGGCAGCAAACAGAACAAACAAAAATCTAGACAGAGTTGTTATGATCCTCTCTTTCTTGAAAACATGTTACAGAAGTTGAAGCCTTGACTGCATATGAGAGACTTTACAAAAAAATCTATGGGGAAGTCGCATACAATGATATGAAATTACTCATTATTTAGTTCATGAAAAAAATATTTGTATATTCATGAAGTATGTTTTTACTTCTGCATGGTTTGGCCCATCAAGCTGCTCATTGCCTTTGCAGGCCAACAGGCAGGCTGATGCTGCAGTGAAGCAGAGCCAACCTGCTCTGTCATGGGAAGCAGACCTTTATTTACTGCCCCCATGCATGTCAGTTTAGCAATGGCTGGACCAACAGCCAGCTTAACTTTCCCACAACGCTACCTCTTTCTCTCTCTCTCCTCCTCCTCTCTTTTAGCACTCACACACCACCTTCGCCCTCTCCATCTCCTCCTCCTGTTGTTTTCCCATGCTGTTATGTCTACAGCTGCAGCAGACCTGGGAACTCGATCCTCTCTCCTGCCCTCTCCTCCTCCAGTGGGAAGACCTTGGTTAAAATTCTGTTGTGTAAAACTGTAATACGGTTGGGACCACATTAAATACTAGGTATTTTCATTTAGTTGCCTGTTTAATCCGTTCTAGCTCTGTTCATTTTCCATGTCAACCTCTCCAGCTAAAAACAGTTTCATCCATCTGGATTTGTTCAGCTGTTGCCATGTATCGGTTCTTGGGTTTTGCAGATTCCCCAAAGCCTGCCCTTATCTTCTTCCATGTGGTACCTCATCTCCTTCCTATCTATTCTTTCTGTACGTGAGAGCTCAATGAAAAGGCAGCCCTTATCTCACTGAGAATAGCTTTATAAGCTACTTTTGACCTGGCCTGACAATGCTTAATTCTTAGTACCTTTGGCTTTGTTTCAAAGCCTTATACAACACTGTAATGGCCATGTTTAGAGGAAAATTTTAAGGGTTTGTTTTTAGTTCAGATAGTATCTGTCTATTTTCCTGTACTAAACTGCAGTGCAACATAACTGATGTGAATCTGGTAAATGGGGCTTGCAACTCCAGCTGCTGACGAGGCCAGACACGTACAAAGGTCTGGTTCTGAAGCCTCTGGAAAACAAGGAGCCCGGACAGTTTTACCACATCATCATTTGAAATGATAAATAATTAATACTAATTTTTTGATATTATCATGCTATATTAGGTTGGGAGTTGTGACTTTATAATAAGAGTTTTCCAGCAGAAAAAGTATAACCGCACACACCCCAATGACAAAATATCAGATTTTACAGCTTTTTTTTTTCTCGTGAAATCAGACTAACAGATATACTATTCTATTAACAGTTTCACAATGTTTATTTTATTCAATTGTAAATAAACTTACATTGACTGGAGCAACGTTTAGTGTCATTTTCACAAGTGAGTCGTCTTTGAGTATGTGCATACTCCACCTAAACTGTCCCCACTTGTTTCTGTTCTCTCAGGGGCCATGTTTGGGGTAATCACAAAAAGATGAATGATAAGATGCTCCAAATGAACATGTGACATCAGCGCTTTCCCTTTGAATAACCTCTACAACAGAACACCTCCACAAATTGAAAATTCGCCTGAAACAAGATCTGATATTCTCACTGTGGAGGGAAAGTAAAATAAAAAAGGATGACGCGTGGTAAATGCAGCACAGCCTGTTTTAAAACTGAACCGCTAACTGGCAAAATAGAAGAAACTGCTTTCTGACAAAAACTATGAACAACATAGTTTTGTTCATATTGAACAAATGAACAAATTTTAGTGTGTTGTCAGATACAGGCAATGACAAACGGTAGAAAAAAAGGTGGGTATAAATCTAAGTTGAACTCATGGAAACTAAAAGTATAACTGATTTGCATGGGGGACATACTCAAATGAAGACAAGTTCCTCTTGAACGTAATCACTGAAAATATTCCGTTTAAATGATGAAGTACACATCATAGTCGTCACGCCTCTGTGTGATGAGAGATGGCTGTAGTGTTAATTGCATTTTAGCACACTGGGGTTTATCAAACTTTTAATCATCTTAATGCTGACTGGGATATAAACACACAGACAAAAACATAAAATGAAAATCTAATAAGAACTATTCAGCTTGATAAAGACAACAAACGTGTTTTAAATGTATAAAACAAAAACTAATTAATAAGTGAAATTAAACAAAAAAAAGTAAATAAAAATAAAAGGTAGGAAGAAAGTAAAATATATCTAAATCTATGTTCCACTGAAATAAACTGAAGATTCACTAACACTCTCTCTCTCTCACACACACACACACGCGCACACACACACGCACACACACACGCACACACACGCACCAACAGCATCTTTTCCAAACTCAAACCACATGAAAGAACAGCTGGGCGTGTGTCTGTTTTGTATCATGGAGCTTGACTGTACCATATGATATCTGTCTTGCCCAAAGTCTTAAATTTCAGCGTCCTGCCTCTTATTATATTGGCATTAATTAGCAAAATGATAGGGATCTGCTAGCTTGTGTGTGTATATGTGAACGCATGTCTGCATATTGGCCTCCGTAATCTTGCTTAGTAAGAAGAATGAAATACTAATTAAACAATCACTCTGTCATCATTTGGGGATTACTTCATACATCAGTCTGCTTGCTATGAAATCCTCTACTGCACTTTTAGTTTTCACAATAATTTATCATTTATTGAGCAACTTATTTTTATAACATTCTTTTATCAAGACTATTGCAGAGCTCCATGATATACAGGCAAAAGTATGAAATTCTGTGTTTAGTTGAACGAGGGATAATTGTTTCTTCCCTTTAGAACCCTCTTTTTGTTGATGGATCTGCTATGAAGTTTCTGTAACTATCTTTTCAGAGTCCCAGTAACTCCAGTAATGGCAGGTTTCTTCTTTAAAAAACCTTAGAAAAAAAGGTCTAGTTGCCTTTTTTCAAGCCCTTAGTAAAAGCATGACCCAGAACGAATAGGAATACACGAAAACCAGTTTTGTAAGTATGCAGTATCACTTAATCACAAGATGTCACAAATTTTGATATTTGGACAATTGAAATCTGATCATTACTTTTTATGTGCTAGCAAGCATGTTTACTGTTGTGTTACTATTGCTGACTAGGCAGTTATCTTGGCCAGGTGATTTTCATGTCAAATTGGGTCACACTTTCATATTTAGACCATAGAAAAGATTACCAGTATCCATGACAATTTGACATAATATGATAAATACACCAAATGCATATCATGCAATTTCACTCTATAATTCTAAACTTTTTCATTATGTATTTTTTTTAAAATCTGTGATGAATTTGTTTGTGTTTTTTGTAGCAGAAAAAGGAAAATAGACAATCACAAATGTGTCAAATTTTAACATGCTCATGCATCATTAACCAAAATTTATATATTCTTCAAAGCTTATGATCATAATTATCAGTAAATTGATGTGATTATCTTCCAATGTGCTTTTAATAAGAGCTAAAATCTGGCATCTTCAATATTGCATATTGATTAGTTCCTATTATTAATTTCTGAATCATGCATGCATGCACACAGCTGACTTAATATGTCAGAGCAGATGACATGATTGCAGCCTCAGCAGCAGTCTGTCTCTTTTTCTACGTGCTCGTCTCTTTTACACGTGCTAACTTCCACACTCTTCTTCCCCCTACATCTCCCATCTCTCTTTATCCCCATCGCTTTTACAAATAGTTCAGAACTCCAAGGGAAAGGCCATAGTCCTGCACACACGCTTCCACACTCGCTCACAGGGAGCTCTGCAGTGTGCTGCTGTTTGCAGACGCTGGAGGGGGTTCTGGGAGCAAAAATAATGAGCTCATCAGTTCAGCCTGGAGGTGATGCTGGCAACACACACAAACACACATGCACACTTGTAATTTTTCTCTTTCCTTCTTTCTATCCCATACACAGACACAGAGGCAATTACCATGATCCATGCTTGGTAGGATATTCCATCTCTCTCCAGCCGACTTCGCAGTGACTCACTGGAAGACTGTGCTGCAGAAGGAGGTTGACCCCCCTCCTCTTATCCCTTTTCCCCTCTTCTCTTTGTTGTTGCTGAAAATTTTAGCTTTAAAAGAATGGTGTGTAGGGCATATGTGCGTGGTTCAGCACTGGATGTTGGTTAAGAAGTTTAAACGCTTCCATCTGCATGTTTGCGGTGAAATGTACTCTCTCTCTCGCACACCACTCTTATAGAGATTAGCCTTGCATTGGAATAAGTTTCTTGGTGAGGATACTGTATGCATCTGTCAAATGGTTATGGGAGGTAAAATTATGACGAGGAGGATAAGAGAGCTGGTAATGGAAAGGCTTTAACTGCTGTCTACAGGAGGTCCTGTCTCGTTTGTTTAAAGTGAGGATCATCATTTGAACGAATAGACTGAACTCAGAGTTCAAGTATAGGAGATCCAGGAGGATCATGAACTAAGAATTTTTTCCGTTTTCAAACGGGTGGTCTAAATCCATATCAGTGGGGTAAAAGGATCCTGGAATTCTCTCAATGAGATATTGCAATGAAAACACTGTTTCAGTGTTATAATACTCTGGAAAAAAAACTGCACATTTCTGTTTCAGGGTTGTGTGCAATATTAAGTTTATTATTACTCAGCTTTAACTGGATCACCTTTTAAACAATGCGTAACAACTCAAAATATACTCGAGTTATGCTGCTAAACTATGAGCTAATTCAGACTCAGCCCGACTAAAAAGACTGTCCAGTTGCCCTAAATGATTGATTTCAGGTTAGTAAACACATGGTGGCTTGTTACATCTCATTAATCATTCTCAGCTTGGGATCCTTGGCTTGATGCAGACTGCTTTAATTGAGATTTCTTATTTGGGGTGAAATGCGAAGAGGATGACTTGCATCTCCAAGACTAATCCTTCTTCCCTTCTCTACCTTTTTTTTCCTTTTTTTCCCTTTTCCATTCTCTGTACATAGTTGCCCAGTGTTTTTTTTTTCTTTTTTTTTTTACTGTAATGATATTCTGCTACGTGGTCTCACAGCTCCAGGTTATTAGATCTAATATAATTTCTAAAGCAATAAATGGGAGACAGTACTTGTGTGTATTTTATTTCTTTGTCTTTATTTTTTTCATTACACACAGAACATATTAACTAGCTAACATTTTATCCTTACAGGCTCAAGTTTAATTACTTTTAGGGAAACGTCACTACCAGTCATGGAGCAGAATAAGTAACAAAGGCTTTTATGATTAAGACCAAAGTTTCTGTTTCTGGTTCCATTTTTGTATTAGTTAATATCTGGATTCAATGTGCAATCAGTCATAACTGGAAGTTTGAATGTATTTTTCAATAACCTCATATTCATATGGAAGGTTAAGCCCCCCAAATCCCAGATGGTGAATATTTAGCAAGTAAAATGTCACACAGAAATATGGCAAAAACTATTGATTCACTTATTATGCAAGTTATCCACATAAATGTATTTTCTTCAGCTGGAAACTTTGTATTTGTAAATGTGAATGGGCTTATGCCATCTTTGTGGAAGGAAGTTCCGTGCTTCATCCTGAATCATTTTCATTTTTTAATATTTGCAAGCATACACAAACATTGATCCAGCTCGTTCCACTTCATTTAACCTTTTAACCCTTTTTTCTGAGAAAATGAATTGAAATGTGAACACACAAAACCTTCCTTTGCTCTATTGAAAGATGGTTATAAAGGCTAAACAGTTGACCATTTGTATCTCGGAGTTCAGTGAATGGCTGAGTGGCACCCCCCCCCCACACCAGCCCAAAAAACAAAACACCACAAAAAAAACACCTCATACAAACTGTCAAGCATGATGGCACAGGGGTGATAATTTGTGCTTGTAATGAAGCCACAAGACGGACAATTTGCTGCCAGCCTCGAAACTCCTTATAGAGTCGAGAGTGAGGCAATCTTTCCAACAGTTTTCAGTCAGTTGAGCTTGGCCTAAATTGTGTCACGCAACAGGAAAATGGACAAGCACAGCAGCAACTCTTAAACAGGACGACTGAAAAAGGAAAGAAAAATCAAGAGCTTTCAACAGTGACCCGATAAAGTCAAGATCACTGCACTAAACTGCTTCTGCATTTTGTATTTATTGTTTTTTAATAAAGAATGACTTGATATAATATGTTGTGTGCTCATCTTAGGTGTATGGACATGATTTAAAGGCAATCACTTCCAATTGAAAAATGGTGAACTTTTTTTCCCCCGGGTTGCTTTAAACCCCAAAGGAAGATGTATTTTAAGCACACTAGATTAAGTTATTGTAATGATTTATTTGGTAGTTTTCTATATTTATCTCTTCATGTAACCCAGCTGTTAAATCCATGGTGGCTGCCCTTAATGCATTGACTCTACAATGTACAGTAGAGAAGTACAGTACAGTAGAGAAGACAGATTTTAAAAGAAAGAGAGAAAGATGGATTTTAATTACCATAAATGTAGAATTCCTTTTAAAGATTCTAACAACATTTCTGAAAATGACCTCCACTGGTATATCTTTTGATGCACAGTTGTGGCTCAAAATGCTGAGCCTTCATTTAGTTGTTTAGTGGTAGTTGAATCCTCAGCCCTCAATAAGTGTCACAGGGCAAGACACTGAACAACAATTCTGCCCACATGTTCATCAGCGTAAAACAGTATAAAATAAAGCATTACATCGAGAGCTATTTGTTCATACGTACTGAAGTAGGTGAATGAAAAACACACTGTGTCAAGAGATTTGTACAAACCAGAAAAGGTTCTAATGATTAAATAATTTTTCAGAACACATTCATAAAATATTATTGTACTTAAAGGAAGCTTGCAAACAGCTCTTCTTTTCAGGCAATCATCCCTTACACCTAAATAAAACAAGGGAACTACATAATAAAATATAGACAGTATGCACTAGAGCTACATTTTTATACCATGCACTTTAGCTGACCTCATCGAGAACTGACTTATGGTGATTGTGCCATTGGAAAAATGTAATTGTCAAAGTCGATCATAGCCTTAACACTTTGCATAATGTAACCTTTTAAGCATTCATTTTACATCCACTTAATGCACATTTGCATGGATATAGACAACCCTGATCTGTGGCGTCTTTGTGGAACCATATTGTGAACAATCTAATTCTGCACTGAAATGAAGTGCATGTGTTCCCTTAACAGTTGTAGTCTGTAAAATCTATGGCAGTAATACTAACACAAGGAAAATTTTACAATGTTACCGAAAGATTCTGCCAACACTTTGCATCATAAAATGTAATTAGAAATCGTCTGTAGTGACACTACAAAAATTTAAATCCCAGATTTTCAAATAAAAACTGACTAAATGAAAAAAAAACATCCATTCTGAAGCTTACTTTTCTCTTTTCATGAATACTGATGTGAACTACAATCCATTTGCAGCTGCACGTTCGCTCAGTCTGTAATTTATGATTCAAGCTGTAACTACCTCATTTGATCCCATCCTTGTTATGCTAATTTCCTCTCACAATGGTGGCAAATCAGTTTGATTTAACTGTGCAAACTGTGCGAGTAGAGGAGTGGTTGCCTCTACAGCTTTGATTGTGTGTCTGGGCTTGCCCCATATGAATGTGTATGTGTGTGTGTGTGTGTGTGTCCTATACAGCATACAGTTGCTACTAAAGTAAGAGGTGTTTTTGTGCCAAAGCCAAAGCTTCCAATCCACATTTTGATGTCATTAGTTTGCTACATCAGTCTGCTTCGCTTCTGCTTTGAACCCAAATTGTGTTTCAAGAGCACTACACAAAACTGAAGGTTTAAAAAAACAACAACAAAAAAAAATGCTAATGAAATATCACTTTCAAAAAAATCGATTTATATCATAAAGTTTGATTACAGTTGTTCTTGACAATTAAAATTCATATTGTCAAGAACATTTTGTCGTTGCACAAAACTTTAAATCATGAGAACGCATTCCACAAGTTATGGCATTGAATAAGAGATGTGCATCTAAACGTAATGAATCTATATGTCTTGCAATACATAGTACAGGTGCAACACGATTCAGATCAATTATTCATACTGAGCCAATTCAAAACAAGTCATCTCAACAAATCTTTAAAGATAAAGATCAGTTCAGTCAAATTATAGTCCAATAAAGAAATAAATTACAACAATCCAGTTTTAATCTTATTGGCTATAGTTCATAGCAATTGGGGTTAAATTACGCCAATTTATGAGAAGTTGCTTGGTTTAGGAAATCAAGTACAGTTTCTCTCTTAATCCACTGTTCTGGAAATGCACAAGGTCATTGTGGAGAGGAAAACTAATGAGAAGAAACCTCCAACAGAACCAGAAATGACATATAGAGGACAATATGGTGCAAATCAATGCATCCTGCAACAGCTTTTAAAAATGTTTTAAACACAGACATTCATAGACCGTTCTAAATAAAAAAACAAACAAACTATGGCATCATTTCATTGCTTTGTATGTATGGAATGACATTGTTAGGCAAGGTATAAAATATACCTTGAAAATGAAAATGAATCAACAACAAAGACCCAGCAACCACTTATGACAGAACTTTATACTTTGCCAGTTTGCATTTTGGAACTGTATGCGATGATGACTAGGAAAGTAGTTGTTTTGTTTTTGTTTGTGTCATATACTGTATATAGATTACAGATTTCCACACACTAACATTAAATTGAAGACAAGGAAATTTCAAGTATTTTTCATAGCACAGAAAGAAAAGTGCTTGATACTTACTTAAATGTTATTCGTCACTGTGAAAATACAAATTTGGCACACATGTCAGAGAAGTATGGTATTTACAAATTAGTATCTTTTTACCTCACCACCAGAGTGCTGCATCATTACAATAACGCAGTCAGACTAAACCGCACTGCAAGTTAGTAAAAGTTTAGCTATAAATCAGGCATTACATTTGACCCCACTGAGTTGTGGGTAAATTGTGGCTGGAGAAGTTCTGCATCTCATCTTCATGTCGCTGCATAGTGAAGGGATATTTATACCGAGATCATCCATGTCATGGTGTAGCCCATGACCATGAGTGAGTAGCAAACCAGAATGGAGGGGCTTCCAGTATAAAGCTGGAGTAGAAGCTCAAGGCACGAAAGAAATTTTTGGGAAAGCCATGATGCCACTGAAGGCCTAATGTTTGTTAAGCATTTTCCTTGCTATTGCCACTGTTATTTTAAAATTGATGATACAAAATAAATTCAAGCGCCTGGTTGAAGAGATGAAATTCAGTTTTTTCTTCCACAACCCTGATAAACCTCACGGTCCAGGGGAATCTGTTTCATTGAGCAGGGAGTTCTGAAAATGTTCACACCTTTGGTTTGGTTTCACACTGCACTGTACTCATGTCGACCAAACCGTCTTGACCAGTTATGACAGCTGCTCGCTAGTTATATTTCTGCTATATTTCCGCTATATTTCTCAAAAACGACTGCTGACCAAGAAGACAATCTTGTTCAATGACTGGTCAGAACTGAAGCCAGCTCATTCTCAGTAAGTAAACAATGGAGTAACAATAAAACTTATTCAGTCGTGGGATTTTTTATTTTTATTTTGGTGTAAAAACCTCAGGGTTTTCACAAGAATCTGTAAAGGAATGAGCAGCTGATTTTCACAATTCACAGATCACAATATTCAGCGAACTGATGAATGCAGCAGCATGGAAGGTGCCAATCAGCACTGAGGGATAATTGCTGAATGATACATACACTAGAGCACAAGTACAAATGTTAATAGCGCAAGTCTCTTGTGTGTCTACAGCTTAGATTGTGGATCAGGCAAGCCAGAACTGCAACTGTGAAGAAATCAAGGCGCCCTATTATGCCAATTCAACTTTTCTGAACTTTCTCTAGCGTTAACAGTGATGTTTATGGAGACAAGCAAGTGGCATTGTTTATCACAAAATTGTATGTAAGCGTCCCATTGTGTCTTTACATTAAGTTTTTACTGCACTGAAAACAATTGGCCCCGGTGTGAGAACTCAGTTACTGGCAAAATTCTTCTAGTTGTGCACATTCACGAGAAAAATGGCAGAGAAGAATGCTTCTCTGGCTATAAGTGGGGCAGGACGAAAGAGGGCAAGGCAGGGTTTGATGCCATAACCTCCCAGGTGAACACCAATCATCCAATGGGATATGCCTGTGGCCAACTAGCCAGGGCGCATGACAAGTCAGACACATAGTGGCAGGACCCTCACTGTCACATAAGGGACAGGGACGTGTTCACATTCTAGAAGGAAACAATAGATGGAGTTTGATTTTTGGGAGCCAGCCAGTGTTGTGCCAACGTTTGTACTGGCAGACACCAGCATTTCACTGCAGACAGCTAGATGAATAGGGGCCGGTACAACGGAGGATTTGCGACCAGGCTTTTATTGAGAAGGTCTGTTCCTACAATCACGGACTGCTTTCTCATCCTGAGCTACAAACTGTCAGTAAAACCGTTGTCGGGCTGTTCTGTTTCAATACTTTAGTGTCTGAGCAACGGTCAAAACTAGCAAAAAGTGTGAGCAAATAGCATCATTAGCTTATCTATTTCTAACCGCCAAAATCCACCGCACGCGGCAGCGGCGCGCAAGCGCCTAGGAGCGGTCGCGCAGGGCTTTGTGCCTGGCACCATCTCCTACCACCAGCGCAGCGATTTTAACGCAGCTCGGATTCAGCTCAGACTATTCACATGAGAATTCCATAATCGCTGGGAATACCACAAGTTTTCAGCTTCCCTCGGAGTTCCCCCTGGCTATATTTATTAATATAATCACCTCAGCATAATCACCTCAGTAGATGCTGCTGCAGCACCAGCGGCTGTCAGATCCGCTGGTTCGGGTGACATCATTCAGATGTCATTGATCCGAAACTAATGATGAGAACAAGACCAGTTTCACTATAAACTATAAATATAATTTCATACAGTGCACTAATTAAACATTATTTACAGAGACCTGGGCTGAAAGTTATAACTGGGGGCGAAATGGTTATTTAGCGTACGGCGCATTTACAGGACAACACGGCCAGGGGGCTTGATATTTCACAGTAAAAGACAAATGTGTTTTATTGTGAAAATCCACCGGATTCACTTTGTTTTTCATCGACTGACTTCCTGCCTGAATGATCCCATCTGCTCAAATTGACGAGGAATCGAAGTGGCAAAAATAGAACCGCATATTTTAGAGAAGCGGCAAGCGACAGCGCTTCTGGCACGCTTCAGAAACCACTGCGTGGCGCCCCTGGTGGAAGGGGTTCCGAAGGATTTAATTACGGCGCGCCGCTGTGCGGCTGCGTTGCTTCTGCGTGTGAAGGGTTTTGGGGTTAGTAGCAGATATTTTCTAGCTCTGTTAGCATTATGCTACGTTTGCCACATGTACACCTATTAACAGGGGCATGTACAACTACTGTATATAAGGCGATTGAAAGAGAGCACATAACCTTATATTAGACTACATCTGGTGAGCAGAGTGTTTACCAAATGGCTACAATGTGCTGAATTTGTTGCTGAGATCGTTTGGGTTTCATTTCGGATCTGATTGGTGCTTGAACATGTATGGCTGGATGATTTGTGTTGACATTTTTTGAGTATTTATTTGACTTTTTTTTGTTTACGAGTTCTGTTGGTATTTCTGTGACAGCGAAAACAGCTACTGTGCACGCTGGCGACAACTACTCCCGGCAGCTGACCAATCAGAGGCAGCCTATAACAGGGGAGAGGCGGGGCTTAATGTAGAAGAGTCACATTCTACTTGTTTATGGTAGAGCCTGATCTGAGGGTCAACAGAGTGTATCGATCTAAAATGAATGGATTTGTTAAAAATACTAAATCTTCCTGTCCTTGCGGTCTCCTGTATAAAGATAATTTAGTCTGAAATGAGCATAACAGGCCCCTTATTTTCCCTATTTTCATGACTGACCTAAAATTGTGTCCACAAACCCCTGCTTTCTTTCTTAAAGAAAGAGGGAATAGAAAGAAAATATAGCTTTAATACTGCAGGTGGAGCCTGCTGAGACTCTCAAAGATTCTGTGGTAAAGTTTGGAAAGAGTCTACACAGACACAGTCACACATCTATTAGCTGAGTAGGTAAAGGCTAAAAGCCCATGGTGACTTTTGAACTGCAGCTTTTGCTTTTTCAAAGCTTCTCAATGCTGTTAAGAGTGTTGGTACTTGTGTATTTTTGTCTTTCAGAGAGAAAAAATAAACGAGTGCAGATGAATATATCTTAGCCATGTGCTCTTTAGTTTTTTTCACCCCTTTTTAATGCTCTCCTGCTGGAGTCTCTGGAGCAAGAGGCTGAGGCAAAACAAACAAGTAAGACAAGTGATTGACTTAAAATGTAAGAGAGTTTCTCTAAGTCGGACTAAAAACTGGAGGCATGGAACTGAGTCAGTACATATATAGAAATGGCTTGAGCTAATAGTGGCTCATCTAATGGAGAGGAAGTAAAGACTGACAATGCTCATGAAATATAAATTTTATATATTACAGATTCTATACTGTCAGTCAGCCAACACCAGGATTATATAAGGTTTGTCTTACAAGAAAAAACAAATTTTCTTTTGTTGTTTCGCTTTACATATTCAACTATTGCATAGGCTACTTTTTAGATGCTGCCCCTTCTCTTCAGGTAAGAGCAGCTACTGTTTGACTAATACAAAGGAAATATGGTAAGTCTTTATCTCTAGCCACTAGGTCCACCTCTGTAACTCAGTTCAATAACAGAGAACCTTGCTGTTAGATGAGACAATAAGTTATATCTAGAGAAATTACTGAGTGTCACTGCTCCTTTTCAGGGAAAAAGCAATAATTACAGAAACACAGGGAGTAAACAATGAAAGCCGATTGCCATGAGGGAAAATGAAAGCCTCTGGAGTCTGTGTAAAACAGCAGGGGATAGCTGAAGGTAAAGTTGTATATCAGCCCCATAAGCCTGGTTACTTCATAATGAACACTTCACTGTACACTGACTCAAGCAAGAAGTCTGTTCTCTCATCCTGAAACCCAGGTTTAAGGTATTTGTCTCACTTGGAGGCCCTTTACCTGCACATCACTGCACTTCCCTACAAATGATAAAAAAGAAAAAGATAAAAATAAATAAAAAGTCTATAGTTAATAACAAACAAAATGGAAAAAAAATAGAACATTTGCATTTGGCTGCAAGTTTTAATCTGTATGCTTTTGTTGGATTGACTTACCTTAAATTAATATAAATATGAGCTGATAATGTAAGAAGCAAAGCTCAAGCTGTGGAATTAAGTTTTGGAATTCAAGGTTGAAATTAGCACAAGTGAAGCATCGAGACGGATAGAGCAGCAATACTTGTTAATCCTTAAATCCTCAAAACCTCAAGAAGGAAAAATATGGTTTAACGAGGGCCATATTATTTTAACAAGCTTTCAGTTTGGGTAGGGATAGTGGCATTTATGCTACAGCACATCTACTACACTCTATGGTATCTCTCCATTTCCTGCATCCTAAATCTAATTTGTTCACCGTTTTCTCCTCTTCTATTCCTTTCTCTCTCACTCTGTAAATCAATTTTGGGCTTGAGGCTGCTGTGCCTTGCAGGCATTTCTCTCTTTCATAGCGTTCCCACCACATCTCTGTAAGTGTGTGCAATAGCACCAACTGCTGAACAGGGGAGTCAAGCCAGATTTCCAAACTTCTTTGTAGGATTTGGGTTTATACCCTGCATTGTTGCAGTCAGAATGTCATCTAAAAGACACTCACAAACTATATATCTCTGTGTGAAAAGGGCCTTAAATAATCACAATAAAAGTTGGAATTTTGTTCTTGCACTACACATGTGTATTCTTGTTATTAAAGAGACAGACAGATGCGGAGAAAAAGAGAAGCAAAGCTTTGAAGGTAGTTGTACCTAAAGGCAATGTCCTTCAAAGAGTTTGTTGCTCAAAGAATTTTTGATGAAAAAGTGTTTACAGACAGGCAAGGAATATTATGCATAAACATGAGGGATGATGAGCTGATTCCCATTTTTCGCAAGCATGCACACACATATATACACACATTACCTTTCCCTTGTGGCTTTGTTAATGGAGGCAGGTTGGTGTGAGTCCAAGCTAACAGCATCTGTAGAGACAAAAGTAAAGATAGAGAATGAATAAACAACAATTGAATCTTTTTTCCTCCCCTTTTTATCCTTTATAAAGAGAAGTTGAGAGGATTGCATGTATCACACCACCAACAAATGCAATTTCTTCTTGGCATAATGGCTCATGCACATACACACCATTTAGTTGCACACTGCAAAGTGGAATTTCTTTACTAGCAAAGAAATTAGATATCTGTATTTGTTCCTCCTATCCTACCTCATATTTACCTTTCTCTCTTCCCAGCTGTTTTGCAACAATAGTACTGCATCATAAACCCTTTTCTGAGAGCAACCACTGTTTGTCCATCTGAATAGAACATTATTTATTGAGGTCAAAAGTCTCACACAGTTGCCGCTCAAGTCCAGGTATCCAAAAACAAATGGTTGCACCAGGATGTGTGCGCTGTGGAAATCTGCTGCAGATACATCCCCCAAAGCCTCACGCTAAACCCTCTGAGCTATTCTAAACTACAACTGTAAACAAATGCATGGAAAGCTCTATAATGAATGACTGGAATGCCACACATAAGCTGCCAAGGCCACCTGTCTTGAAAGAGACCTGAGATTTGAACTCACATTATAGACTCCAGTCAGGACCTCACAGAAGGTTATGCTCGCCCTCTGTCTGCAGCGTATCCTGTGTGGAATAGCCCCACCTGTTGACTGATGGCTGCATGGCTGGTATATAGGTTGCTGACAGACCTTATGATACAGCCATAGAGCTGAAGAATATGTGGCAAAGTCAACATGCATTAGTTTGCAGTTGACCGATGAATTCTTGTGCTTACAAGGAGCAATGTGACAGTCTGTCCTGAGTGGGCTCTGAGACGTAAATATAATCACAGTAGTCTGGAACCACCTGATTACGGCTTTATCTGAAAAAAATATGTACAGCTACATAAGCTATAAGTCAACTCTGTCTATAGGTATTTCACAGGTACAATTTTTCCTTCCCTCTTTTTTTTTGCTGACAGCTGATATCAGCTGAAACTTCAAGGTGATATGGCACACTTATCTTTGCATGCAATTATACCCAGCAAATTTGATTTGTGGATTGAATTTTTCTCACTTTGAATGCGTTCTGGAAGTAAAGTATTAATAAAACTAGTATTAGTCAGATAAAGCGTACTGTGAGATTATCATATTCAGAAACTGTGGAGAAAAAGTCATAAATGTTTTTGATTATAGATTAGCAGAGGGAACCACAATACAAAATGTACACAGCAATAAGTAGAAAAATAAGCAAATAGATCAAAAACTCTGCATCCCTGGTTTAATGATGTGTTCTGTGATTGTATTCCTAACATGTATTCCTGTTGGCAGCTCTTTTCTCTGAAGGTGCGTGTCTGAGATAGTAAAACGGTTTAATGCTGGCAGAAAGTGGAGAGATCTGTGCATTTCTGATGACTCTCTACTGAGATTATGAAACAAGAGCTGAGAAGTTGTAATATTGAGTCAAACCATGACATCATGACATGCAGCAGGGACTGCTGTCAGATTCTCTGCCATGATGTTTTAAGTCAGTGAGCCCTGGTGGGTAGAGCGGGGGATTTAACAAGACTCACTAAACATAATGAGCTGATACATCTCTGTAGATATGATATTTTCCTAAGATTATTCCATAACTGAAGCCTGAGAAGCTAAGAAAGATAAGTAGCAGAACTTAAAATTTATGTCACATTTCTACAATCTAATGGGATGTTCATTAAAAACCTTTCTATTATAATCTGTCCAGGCTAGCTCACATAATATCACCAGTAGACCTTAACATATTCCAGAAGCCTGTTAAAGCAGTGACCTGCCAACACAGGAGAACCTGAAATCTTCCATGTGTTATGAGCACAGTCTCATTAAATCTGATACTTTGTTCAAATTAAATGTGACTCTCAGAAAATCCATGTAGTCACTTGATCTCCAGTATATGTGAGCTATTTTAATGCTTTGTAAGCGGTAGGGCTTCTGTTTAAATACACCTATATAGATGTTTGGGGCGAAAGAAGTTAAAAATGCAGTAGGCTACTTAAGACAAAAGATAATTGATTTCTTAAGAAATACTCAAATGAGGTCACAACAAGACAGTGGCATTCTTACAAATAACTCTGAGCACTTATCGACTCAAATGAGCACTTTGAGGATGATTGTGAAGTCATGTGCAAAGAAATGCATCTGCATGTTCCTAGTCTGAGGAAGCTACTCTATTCTAAGCTGACAGCACCCAACAAGTCCTTCATAACCTATGTGACCTCATAGGTTTTTTGCTTAAACTGCACAATCCCCTATTTACTGTAGGGTTCTTTGAATTATCTACATTATATGCATATCTAAGCAGTTCCAATGTTTGTTTTTTTAATTAGAAGTTTACATTAACTTCATTATGAAGTGTCTATTTAAAATCAAGTCTTACTCGAGAGGACAGTAGGGGGGAGAGATTTGTGATGTTCTGTAAAAGTTGTCTAGACACTATACTAGGGTAGCACACAACTTGTGTGTGATTGGGTCCCTGTACTGGCAAAGTGAGGGCTTTGTTTGCTGTGTGAGCAGTAAGTCAGATCAATTCCAGTAAGCACTAGAATCCACCACACCACTCCTTGTCACCTAGTCTGTTCATCACCTTTACAGACATAATTTCTAGATGCAGCAGAAGGTTTCCAGCAAAGTCAACTTAGGGTTGCATCATTGCAGATAATTTCATTGAATAAGTTTCATAGAGATTTTTTGCATTTACTGGGGAGATTTACAGCCAAATATGATGCAGCCAGGTTGCACCTTCAATGATTCTCAGAGAGAAAGGATAAATTGATCACCCAGTCGTGATACACATTCTAACCTACAGTATGGTCACAAGCCATGCGTAATGACCTAAAGAATGAAATCACAAATACGAGTATGGTAAATAAGCACCTCCAAAAGGTGGCAGGTGAGGGATAAATTGAGGAGCTCAGTCATCTCACAGGGGCTCACACTAGTGGCTGAGCTTGTTGAGGTGGTTAGGGCTTGCTATGGGATGTCTTCCAGATGTCCCCAGGAAAGGTATTATGGGCTTGTTCCAACAGAAGGAGGGCTTTCGGCAGACCCTGGACTTATTGGACAGATTGCATCGTTTGATTGGTTTGGGAATGTCTCAGAGTCCCTCCAGACAAAAATGGAAGAGCGTGCTACAGAGAGGGAGGTGTGGGGTTCTCTGTCAAAAGTATTGCACATACAATCTAGATAAGCTAAAATGGATGATGGATGGGCAGACATATGGATGTTTTCATGGACTCATTCTCAATCGGGTTTTCCTCTAAAGTCTGCTTGTCTTTTCTTTACACTCAGTCTTGTTAGAGTTAAGCAACATGGCTCCCTGGGTAACAGTGAGGCTTTTTTGTAGGAAGATAGTCTTTACTGTGGGTAGACTAGCTTTATCAAAAACTGGATATCTTTCCATCTACCATATACAACAGTAAAAAAAGAAAAACAAATGTAAAACCTACTTTATCTGAACGATAAACACACTCTTGTTACAAACCAGGAGAGCCCATAGACCTAGCTGAAGACCATAGTACAAAGATGTCTGGCACTGGTTTGAAGCTAAGGTCAGTGTTGTGGTTGCTAACCTGCTTCCCGGTTCCTCAAACAGGTTTACCAGGGCCGCAGCAGTCCAGTTCCAGGACCCTTTGGATGCAACGCCAGTTATTTCTGTTGTAGTTCTGATTTTTATTTTAAAAGGTGTGATTATCCAAACAAAAATTACGCTGGCTTCCCATAGGATTCTGGGTTTCTTAGTTCAGCTACTTTCCTCATACTTGGTGGCACTCCAACCTTCTTTCCACTGATGCAGAGTTCTCCTGCCCACCAGCTGTAGATCTTTACCTTTAATGAGTGGAAGTGCTCTGCCCACCAACCATCTCACCTATGAGGTGTTTGTGGCCCCAGGGTACTACAGTGTTGTCTCTTTACAGCAGCAACACATTATACTCTCCCAAAACCAATCCAGACACCTGGTTACTTACAACAATACAATATATTAATACCTAACACTGTTTTCTTAGGGAGACAAAGCTAAATGTTTTCAAAGTAGGGAGGAGTAAGGAGAAGTAAGGAGACAGAGGGTGCAAGCGCAGGGTGAAGCGGCAAGAGCAAGGTGGATGCAGGACTAGATGGTTGATTTACAAAACAACTAAAGGCACTGAACAGGCAAGATGACTAAATTAGTTACTCTAGCAGAAACCAAGGAAACATTTCCACCAAACGTGTCCTCGCTGTGTTGCGGCTGCGACACAGCTGCGATATGGCCTCTGAAGCTAATCACGGCCGTTTTATTTAACGATGTGATCCACACGCTGCGGTGTGTGTTGAATGCATCACAGAAGCGCCTCCTTGTGGCTCTCTTTTAAATATTGGAAACAGATCTGTTTTTTTCTCGGACCCCACATCCAGAACCAATCAAGCCCAGCAGTTCAGATCAGACAAGGCATCAGTGTAATGCATCCAGTACATTTAAAAATGTACAGAGTAATGTTCAGCTTTGGGATTGCTGAATGATGGAAACATTACATCATTGCAAGTTACAATAAAGTAATTAATGACTACATAAATAAACCTGTGGTCAAATCTATTTAAACTGATCTCGCCTTAAACGTGGGCTTCACTTGTGGTCTTGTATTTTTCCTGTGAATTTGTGATTGCAGCTGATGGATGCAGCAGAGAGAACTGCACTCGCGGTCACTCCGCATCTGACCCGCATCCAGTGTGAATTTGCACACTGCAGAGATCGGAACAAAACCGTGGCGCAACGGGAATGCAGCGCACACATGCCCAATGTAAATGGGCCTAAACAAGCAGACCAAAGAATACAAAGAATGACAATCTGGAACATGCACTGAACAAGCAATAACAGAATGAGAAGCATGTGAAACAAATTAGAAAAGAAACCAGGTGTGTGGAGATCAGGAAGTTAAGGAAAGACAAATTCAAATTCATGGGCAAAAAATAAAAACAGACTTAAACAGAGGTCCAACAAGAATCAAATCAGAAACCCTCAAATCATTACAAACAGAAGGTTCCTGCTGCCAAATAGCTAAATGCTAACTTAAGTTATGTCTTACGCCCTTTGCCCAACAAGTGCAACCCTTCTGGGAAGGGTTTATAGTTTTAAATGGTAAAAGAAAATACCAAAGAAAATAGCTTTGATCCAGCCACCGTCACTCAAATAAAAAGTTAGAAGAACAATTTCAGTGAAGGAGCTGCGACCTTGTATACCGCTGAAAAATCTGGTTACAGTTACCCTACCACTGAAGGTAACCTCAATGTAAACCTTTATATTTCTAATACATTACCTTAAGTCATGATACAAGAACTATTTAAGTTTCTCCCTCGTGACAACAAATTAAATTTAAACATAAAACATGCCCTGATTAAGCATTTTCCTATTGTCTTAAATGCACGATTTTACATGCCACATCTTCCCTTTACTAAGCCTCCTCTGCTTCAGTGAACTGAGACTCACAGCTCACTGCCAAAAGTTTCAAAATGAACTGTCAGATAAAGCATTGTGTTTCAAAGTCATTTTGAAAACAGCAATTATAAGATAACATTGTTTAAAGGTGCATATGAGTCCACGAAAAAAAAAAAAAGAAATAAAAAAGGAAAGAAGTAGACAATAGCAAAAGCAAGGACATAAAAACTAATTATGTCAACAGAAGACACACAAAGGCTGTAAATAAGTAAAAAAATAAAATGCTTTTCAAGAATCTGTGGGCCACAGCAACAAAAGCATGACCAGAAACAGGACCTCAGGAGGAGGATGAAAAGGCTTTTATTTATTTTTCTTTGCTGTGAACAAACACATTTCTCCAACTTGTTTTTTCTAGTATAATCAGTTCACTTAGTTTCTTACCTGATTAAAAGATCGGGGAAATCCCCAACCAAACTATGCTTCAGGTGTCAAACATTTTTAACAGTTAACAGTGGATCAAAGTTGTTCGAGCCACAGGAAAACTCTTTATAATGTAGTAGTTCCAAGCCTACAAGTCTCAACAAGACACTGCAGGATCAGAAACCATCAGCAGCCCACAATAACTCATTCACATGTTCAGATCTTTTTGGATGGCTGTGTCTAGGCTCACTCACATCCACCCTTTCTTCTTTGCTTGCTTTTTATCTGTATATGACTAGACAACTATATACATATTTAGAGCACTATTAACTTTTCTTTTTTGGATTTGTTTGCAATCAGTAATCTAAGACTTTTTTTTCTATTTAAGTCAAGAATTTCCAAAACACGACAGAGGTTGTTAGAGATTTTATGTGAGAAGCAGTAAAGTTTTTTCCTGAGGCATGTTTTATTGATGGTTATATTCAAACAGACTCTACACAGCTGGATTCTTGGAAGCTGCACAAAAAGTTAGAGCAGACTTAAAGCCGGTTGAAAATCGGGTATTTTATCAAAGAAATTCATTCAGAATTATACTATCCTACACAAAATAAGAAAAATATAAACAACTGAACGAGATTGCAATGTCAAAAATGTCAAAAACTACATTACACACAACAAACAACTGCCGTAAGCTCATATGGACAAGTGGAAGTCACACTCTTCTCACACACTTTCTCACAGCGGTGTGCTTTTTCGGCACCTTTGGTTGTCCATATAGTGCTGCCCAAGATCCAGTGGGACAGAAAGGAATCTACAGCTAGCTTTGTACAATAGGTTCTCTGTGCTGTTCAGATCTCTCCAATCCTTCTGTGTGCAGATACTGTAGTAACACATTTTGAAGTGCATGTGTGCACACTAACATTTGTACACATACAGGTGATCCCTCTATGCCATGAAATCAGATACACAAGACCCATTGTGACCTGCGAAGGGGGTTAAAGCACAGCAGGATCTTAGCTGTCAACCTGCCCCTAGTCTCTAATAAACACATGTGCAAGTGAACACACTCACGCACAAACATGAAGTGGTTGTCGTGCTGATCTCCACCTTCACAACCTTTTTAACAGACATGCAGATGTTTCCTGAGACCTAACTATATCCAAGGCAAGAATGACACCTTGTCATCACAGATGTGCTGTCCTGTATCTCAGCAGCTGCTCTTAATTATATAATAAGCTCATCCTTGTATGACTGAAAAACACATGAAGTCTGTTTTATCAATTAGGCGAAGCTCCCATTCAGTCAAGTTCAAGTCTAATATGGGGTGTTTAAAGAAAACAGATCTGCAACTTTCCTCTTGCCAAATGAAACCCACATGCTGTCTACTCGGGTGTTATTTTGTAAAACTTTGAGTGACTGCTCACCCGGTTGTGTTTCAGCTTCAAATTCCCACATGATGACGGTGCCACCTAGAGGAGCATTTGCATGCCATTGATGAATGAACTCGCACAAATTACATCATATTTCCTACCATGCAATGTTGCTAGTGCATAACATTGCTGTAACATTGGATATCCACATGTACAGATGCATTACTGTTAAATTTACAATACATATATTTGAGTGTTATCTTAAAATCACAGTTATTTTAATTTTGCATTTACAATCTTCATGGTAAATTTGTATTTTAAAAAAATGCAGCTCTACTGAAACATTAGTCTAATTTTCTCTATAGCTGGTTAAAAACTTGGAGTGTCTATCTCTCCCTCTCTCTTATCAAAGCTTTATTCTCCTATTTAACTGTCTCTGGGCTACAGGGATATGATGACCCTCCTAGTGTGAAACAATGTGTGTTACCACCAAATAGCACCTTTGGGGTGATAACCAAGTTGCTGTCGTGTGTATGTGATCTATGAAGGGACATATTCATTTGTGTGTGCGTGTTATGTGTGTATCATGCCTCTCTTGGGGTACCAATACTGAGGCCAGCCATATATCAAACAAATCTCCCATGTGTGACTTCAAAGTTGCAGCATGTTCAGTTCATGCTATTTATGACACCATCAGAGGAAGGGCACATGTTTATGCCAAGCTTTGTTTAACAGGTGCTGACATATACGGAGTAGATTTAAAAAGATATATACTATAAATTGTTGTGATGTGAAAAATGATTAGAAATAAGTTGCTGCAAAGATTCCCTGATTTCTGGGAAACAAAAAGAACATACTCCACAAGTCCTTCATAGAACTCAAATGTAAAGCAAGTGAAAATTGCATCAGGTTCTTGAAATTAACTCTCCACTAGCTTTGCTTCTGACTTCATATGAGAACTTTTGGATCACTACAACCACAGAGAGGAAATGCAAACAAATGTAAGAATGAGGTACACTGGATTGATAAAATTACAGGTTAGATGAAGAGAAGCAATCCATGAACAATAACACAGAGCAGCATGCATCACATTTCTACACACCGCTTTTTCAAAACAGCACAATGATACTTTGTCAAGGGTGTATTTTGCTCCTTTTTGCAACTTCAACTTTATTTAAGAGTTGTTTGCTCCTACTTTATGCTGCGGATCATTTCAGATCAGTCCATCATACTGATTCTTGAAACCTGGTTGCACTCCTGGCTTTTAATCAGGAGTGATATTGAGGCATTGCTGTAATGAGCTGCAAACAAGCACATTTGCAAGGAGGATATGAGGAGGATGATGCACAATCTGTTTCACACTGTTTCACAAAGCTTAACTGTAAATCTTAAGCAATCAGTCAAAAGAAAAAGGTAGCGAAGAAGAAAACTGCCAGCAAATAAACATAAACAACAAGACTGGAAACACAGGAAAGAACAGATGCAAATGTGTGATGAAGAAGGAATTATAGGTAGCACGTTTTCAAGGCCTCAAGAAATGTCAAATGTACACTTCCTTGGTGAAAAGTGATGAAGGAGAAGGTGTGAGCTTCTTATTGTACACAGCATCATTGTGTCAGACAGTATATGTTTCGTGTGAATTTATTCAAATCACATTTATTTTCACTCTGCATAAATGTTACTAAAACCTTTTTACAAAAAGAAGTCAGCTCGTACATAAGACCTAGATGACCAGTCTTATGCCTTACCCATTGTAACTGAAGGAGAATTGGGGGGATGAGACAAAATCTGAACTTTAGAAATTTCAAGTTACAGACTGTTTATATCTAAAACATGGCAAAGATCTGGCTCTATCATGACTTAATAGGTGGATTATGCTCAGTAATGACAGATAACACAGAACCAAAGTCAAAAAGTGGAAAATCTTTCCCTGCTTGGAGCTTTAAGGATCTTTGTCAGATGTTACATTTTTTATGATGGAATTAAGACTTTTCTTCTGTCTCTTAACAGAGACCTCATACTGAGTTGGTTATTGAAGCTACAATCTTAGAGAAGCAAATTCACATAGTGCACCAGAGTATTTGTGCATGCCCATAGCATTCATACAACAAAATAATCCGAAAGGAATCAGCTTGAACTGGTGATTTTATCCAGAAAGTCCTGAGAAATGCATTGCGCTAATTCCATCAACATGTTTATATCTGCACTAGAAGACAAAAACAACATGGACATTGCTTTTAGATAAAACATTCTCATCCTCCCTCATCTTATTCAGGTCCATTATTTCACTGCATTGCAGCTTACCAGCTTGATTTATATTTAATGGCATGTCCTATATTCTAAACCCCTGAATGCATGTTTTCTTTTCTTTTTACATATGTGCTCATAGTGATAAATTGTATATTTGGGACGTTGACAGGGTAAAAAAATAGTTTTTTAATTGCTGAGAAAGTGTGAAAAACTTTCAATATACAACTCAGATAGACTCAACCACAGAAAAGCTTCATGGTGCTTCTGAAATCTGTGCAAGCATAAATCTTGCACAAATACATTATCTAAGCAGCATTTAGTTTTTTTTGTAAACCTACAGAGGAATAAGAATATATGAAATAATCTTATAGAAGATGGCATGCGCTGGCTGTGTAAGGTAAATTCTTCATCCAAAGCAAAGTACAGAAGCTTTTTACTATAGCTTCTGTCCAATTCAAATCAAGCAAAGTTAAATTTTAGTAATTTTCTCATTTAACACATGATTTCCTCCCCCATTAAAGACATCATTCTCACTAGATGCAGTACATTCACTGCAAAAACATTTGCAAACTCTATAATTTTACACAAACCTCCCCTGCTATCACATTCTCTCCCTCCCACCCTCTGTCTCTCCTTCTGTCTGTTCCTGTGTGACAGAGTCAGTAACACCACAGCAGGAGGTGAAAGGAGGAGAGCTGGAGGCAGGAAGGGAGAGGTGGGGGGAAGGGGGGGTGCTAAAGTGCAGAACAGAATCATGCCTGACAGCAGAAGAGAGCAATGTGGAAATGTGTGACACTGCAAAAAAAAAAAAGAGGAAAGAAAACAAAAAGGGGGACAATTTTTTCTGCATGTTTGTGTATTTGCGATGGGGTTTGAGTGTATTCCAATAATTGCATAAATGTGTGTTAGTCATTGTTCAAATATGTATGCCCATGTTTATTTGTGTGTCTCTGTGGGTACACTGAGAGGGGGTGCCAGGCGGCAGCAGCTGGGAAGGCCTTCCTCTGTTCTCCTGTCATAAATAAATGATCAGAATGGGCCATCTGGAGAGAGGGAACCACCAACCACCACGACCTGGCACTGAACGAAAGACAGAGAGAAAGACATTCAAAGTGAGGGGAGAACAGAAAGGACTTGGAGTTAGATAGAGCGAGGAAAGAAAAACAGAGAAGACGAAGAAAGAAGTAAAATCCCAGTACGGTAATTAACAAAAAAAAATAAATATGGGAAAGGTTTCACATATGGGAAACCTTTGTGTTTTCCCAGATAAACAATTTGTCATATTGAGCCAACCCACGACGATAATAAAGAAAACATTTAACAGCTGAGGGCTTGCAGTTACATGTAAATGGAAAGGGATTGGGGCATGCAAAAGCGAGGAAGACAGGAAATGGATGCGAGGATGCAGAGAAGTCAGGAAAAGCTTAGGGCAGCCTCCTGATGTTTAACCTGTGGGCAGTTTGTCTCTTTCTCACACAGAAACACACACATACTGGCAGAGGGTAACAGTGCTGTTTTTTATTATCATTATTATGTTATTATTATTATTAATAATAATAATAATAATAATAATAATAATAATAATAATAAT
>JAVQJG010177070.1:0-18261 GCA_036024015.1 Craterocephalus amniculus
AGAGAGAGGTGTGGGGAGTGGGGGTAGGGACAAAATATACCATATACAGAAAACCATTTAATCCATACTAGTTACAACATATACAACTACGACTGTCCTAGCCAGTAGGTCAAACACAACTATTAATAACAATTAATAGTAATAAAAATAATAATAATAATAATAATAAAGAGAGAAAGGTATACTATAAAAAAGATAAATCAATAAATACCCAAAAAATAAGACAATGTATCCGAGTGAAACTCATGTATGTAAGAGTACATGCAGATAAACCTGTGAGGATGTGCAGGAGGACTCGGCTACACGACGCCGCAGAGACTGTGTCACCGTGCTGAATATACGGAGTGGAGACGTTCAGGAAGGAGTGACCATGCAGATGCACCTCACTAGAACAGAGGTCAGAGGCAGGCCAGCGGCCCCCCCCCACGGGCCACCGACCCCGGCCCCCCACCACCGAGACGGCCACGCACCAGGAAGGCAGCAGCAGGAGACCCCAGGCAGAGCCCCCCCACCGACACGAGGCACCGGCCCCGGCAGGCCGAGCCCAGCGGCCCCCGACCCCGCCGGGCACCAGCCGCCCGGGGCAGACGCGGCCAAGGGCCCGGGCCCAGGAGCCCGGCGACACCCCCCACCCCCACAGGCAGGAGGCCAGCACACCACCCGGGGGGACCCGAGATCCCCACCCTGCCAATTGTTAGAAACAGTTCTTCCACAGCTAGATGGCCTGTCAGAAATTGCCTGTCTGAGACTATAGATGGTGCTCTAACAGTGATCAAATTTAATTCTCATTAGAGGGGGACTTAAATCAAATGATTGTAGCCTGCACTGGTTAAAATACCCCTGGATTACAGCACAACAGCTTCTTCTCAACTATCTTTGGAGCCCTGCTCAGAGCAGCTGGTTTTAGAAGCTTGAACGAGATGCTACTCCTGAAAACATATCCAAGTGCTCACAGCAGCACACACTAGACACTGAGCCCTGACTACCAGAGATCAACCTTACATTTACCCTGTCTGCAGTTCAGCCAGAGAAAGGTCAAACTGGTCTTTCCTTTAGCCACACTTTTCAAAGTGAATGATATGCTGAGCTGTGCATGCTATCAAATACAACACCGACAGCTGAAGTAATGCAAGTTTGATTTTCTAAAGTAAACATATCTAAATCTCGGTAGCACCAGACAAGGTAACAGGATTGCATCATGCTGAAGTTTTTGAGCTAGATATTAACGTCAGGCTTCAAAAGTCCAGAAAACTATCAAAATGTACTTATCATTTTACTGTTTTTTTCTTGTCTAGAAAGACAAAAATGTAAGAAACAATTTTACAAGCAAATAGTTTTACAAAAGTGAATTTTCAGACACTAACTGTGCCCATAACAGTAAATGAATCCACAAAGAAATAGCCAGTCACAGCATGCTATGATGAAACTATGGTCAAATATTTATTGTAATTCTAATTTAGTGTTAATCGGATATGCTCCATGTGGCAGACGGCCCATGTTAAAGACAAGGGTCTCCTGTGCACTCTGATTCCATATGGCAGTGGAGTAGCTTTCTTTTTTCCATTTGATATTTTCTCCATTCTTTCATTCTTCCTTTATTTATTGTATTTTCTGTGGCCTGTAAGAGGCTCTACAGCCTCCCATGTCTTTCTATATGCATTACAGGTCTGTCGCTGGTCTGGCCAAACAATGATGACTATAGTGAGAAGGTTACTACTTGGTTGAATGGCTGCTCTTATCTGCAGTATGCAGGCCATGGGATGGCAGTAGCACATGTGCTGATGACAGCTTCACAGTGAACAGACTCTGGGGCAATACAATGCCTTCCACTGTACACCTGTCCCCCTGTTCAGAAGTCTACAAGGTGTAGACTAAACCACATTGAAACTCTGATGTTCCAAAATCTGAGTGAATACAAGTTATAAATGTTAGATAATAGTCGATTTTAACTTGTGTTCAACTGAATTATGGAGTGTGTCTCAATACATAAGTGCACTGGAATATAATGTCCACTTCACACTTGCTTCTGTAGTGGACAAAGATGTGGATAGGTGTTGACCCAAACGGAGGCAGCATTTAACTGCGAATCTCCAGCTCGCCAAAAATATTTGCCAAATAAACGGGCACCAAATAAAACATTAATTATTTGTAGCACATATACCCTATTTCCATCTGCTTAACAAACTAACTGGAATAAATGTTTAAACAGTTTGACTGAATCCCCCACCAGTGTGATTGAGCTACACCAATCTGTATGATATTGTACATTTCAGCATTTAACAATGCTGATATCTTAGTCCAAAGCTGGAAAGTATTAGTAGTCTGTCTTTAGAGTTTCACATCTGAGCAGCTTGCTTTGGTTAAATTTAATTCACCTGGTTGCCCATATAAGAGTGGTTTATTTATGGTAATCTGAAAACGACCAACCAAGGTTCTATGTGAACATGACAGTAGCAACTATTAGCACATTTGATTTTCCATAATTTAGAGCCTTAATTTTGCTTCACTATTCATGTTCAGTGGTGGTCAGTGAGACATTCGTTATTTTAAAGAAATTAAAAAGAAAACAACAAAGAATATGGATTTATTGCTGCTTTACTCCAACTTTAATCATTTACCACTTCGATGTATGGCTGTATAGAAATGCTATTTCTATAAAACTCTAAAACTATAAAATGATCAGAATGGTCATGGTGAGTTTCAGCAACGCTGAACTTGGCAATATGAGGACGGAACATCAGCCACCTGCCCACATCCCCTGACAGAGCCCCTGTCTTTGTTAAAGCACTGTTTGCCCTAAGCAGCCCTGAGCCAGACCTGTTTGCGCTTGGAGATGGAGAGAATGATAAAGAGGCAAAGACGTGGAAGAGCAAGAAAGCTCTTCATTTGTATAAGGTCTCTGGCACCATTCAAGACTGCAAGCTTTGACAAATGGAGGCAATAAAGGGGCGAGGCCTGGCAGGGGCTCAATTAACCACTGCTAGGGTTGGAGAAGAGGGGGACACGGACCAGGACCCTCGCCCCCATACAGAAGGAACAAGTGAAGTGCAGGGAGGGGGAGGCCTGACAATTTGTTCAGCTGTCTCTCTGTCTGTCGAAATAGACTTTGCCAGTCTGTCATAATCTTTCTATAATTCCTTTTGATATACTAAATTGTTTTTTTAAAACAATGTTTTTATAGTCATATTGGGTGACAAAAACAAAGCAGATGAGCTTCAATTGTAACAGGGATGTGTCCTCAAACCTTACCTACCTCAGTCTGATGATGTGAAATGATGATGCAAAAGAGTAAGGGACAATTTAGCTCTCGTGTCAAATCCTCTTGACAAAACGTCCACCCCAAAGCATCTGCCTTTCAATCCAAGTACTACTTCACCCAAGCGTACATCAATATGCCGCTTATGCTAGTGCAAACACACCGTTACTTATGCAGAGCCAAAAAGCCAACAGTGCTTATTTAGGGGACAAGTCCACAATCCCTGTAGTGCTGCTATCCATTCCCTGTGACAGTCATTTGTGTACCTTACACTCTCAGCATCAGCTAGCTGCCTCCATTCAAATTCAAATTAAAACCTAGTGGAGGACAATGGTTGGGGATTCGTTGAGAGCAATTAGCAGTGGACTTGTCCAGTGTCTGGCCCAAAGACTTTTTGCCCTGTGGTTCCTTCATGCAGAGGCACTGACCCCTTTCATGAAAGGAAGAGGAGAAAGAGCTTACAAAAAAAAGAGAGGGGGGGGGGGGAGGGGGGTGGGGGCTGCCTAGCGACACTGAAACAAGAGGAAGGAGTGGATTGGCAGAGTTGGGACACTGTGTTGGTTTTCCTCTTTCGACATTACACTAAAAGACAAGAGCTGGAGTGTGATGGAGGGGGTTGGTGTAGCAGTTGTGTCAACAGTAATCGAGACAGCATCATTGTCAAACCATGACACGTCAAATCACACTTCCAGTGAATAAACAGATGCATAAAAACCATTACAATGCACACATTCATAAGATTTTGACATCATGGATAGAAAATGTCAGAATGAATCTATGTTCAGCATATTTACACTTTATGGTTGCTTATGAAGTGGATACAAATAAGACAAACCCAATTACCAACACTGACATGGTTTACACAGCATCTGACATCTGGAAATCATCTGGATTTCTAAGGAAGGAAGGAACAATGGACAAAGCTCTGCTGAGCATCACTTACAGTAGGTAGAGTGGAACTGCGAGAGATCTAAACTCTCACCTAGTGAGATGTCATGGCGAATTTGTAAATGCTAATACAGTTAGCACACGCAAGATATAGACTAGTTTATTGCAAATTACTTTCCAACATAATGCTTGCCATAACCCATCAATATCAAAGGTAATTACAACGTTGTCTGATTTATTGTGTGGGTTTTTGAGTGTTATGGCTTTGTGATAAACTGCCCATAAATCTGAGGTGTTACATCAACACGGCTAAAGAGACAAAGTTGTTTATTTATACGTCTATGTTCAAGTAAACACAGAAGAGGGGAAAAACGATTGGCAAATTTTTCCAAGTTATGTTTGTTGCACTCAATGTATCTTAACAGTGCAGCATTTATATGTGTATAAGTGCGGTTATAGTGTACGGCACTTCCATGGGTCCAGTTTAATCACATCATCTCTGAATCTCCATATACTTTCTAAATTGATCTGTCTCTTCAAGTAGTGTTGTAAAAAACATTGATTCTCAAATTCTAATCAATCAAACAAAATAGTATCTAGTTAGATGTAAATTACCATGGGTATTGATACTTAAAGGTACAAGGCGTAACTAATTTGTCTTTTTCTTTGCAAATATCAAGTATTACTTTCATAAATTTGTATTTAACAGAAATCTACTCTTTACCTCTAATTTCAAACAGGCACTGCAGTGGGTAGCCCTTCTCCCTGTAGTGGTATATTTCATAGTGTTGCCAACCTTTCTTTCTATAATTAGCAAGTTTCTCGACCTCTCCTGTGACTCCTTTTTAAAAAGTGGCTAGCAACATCTCTGGCTACTTCTTCTGATGTTATTGGAGACTTTTGGCGACTGACGTGAAAACACGTGTTGTTTACTCTTCTGAATGAGCTGCAGCTGCTACCGCTGGTTCCTCCCCCATGGACAAGTGCTCATGAGAAGCTCATCCTGTTGCAGCTGCAGCCCAGCTGGCTTAAAGTCAAATATTATTGCCTTTTAAATGTAGAATGTAAAAAGGAGCATTTAATAAATTGATCTTTTAAAATGTTTTAAAGTTGGAAATCTAGATCATCCTGAGTTTCTTCTGTTGTTTTCAGGTATTGCACAGAAAGAAAAACATGCATGTAAATAAGTTCTGAGAAGTCTGAGAAGACTTTACCTGTACACAAACTAATAGTGCTTTAAAACAAGACCCTTTTTTTTTCTTATTGTTTGAGTTGTGTTATTTTTTTGCTGTTCAGACGAAGAGTCTTTTCCTCACCTCTATAGCACTGAAAATAGTATCAGTGTCACAATACCAACATTTCTAACTCAACAGTGACAACCATGCTTTCAAGGACGTATACTGTACATACCCACTTATGAATAATTGGAAGTTTGTTGGAAATTAATCATGACAAAAACAAGGAAGATTGTCTGAATTCTACAGATTGCAAGTGAAACAGTTTGAAAATTTGCTTCATGTGGCATCTTTTTTATATGCTCTTCCTGCGAACTAGACGTCTGTGAAGATGTGATAGCCTGCTTATCTTCACAGCTGGCTGACACACATACTGTACACACCAAGGAGATGTAGAAACATACAAACACATCATAGCAAACACCACAAACTATGAGCACATGTTCACCCAAGACTTGACAGTGAGATCTGTGCACAAAGACACTCAAACACAACCACATCCAATGCACAGCTGTCTGTTTGTTGTATTCTGTGAAGTGAGGAAATCATCTTATTAAAAGGAACAGAAAGAATAAAACTATACAACAGCACCCCCATTGCTGATGCCCCTGTATCTTTAAAATACAAAGGAAATCTGTGTATGCATGTGTTTATTGTGTGCACTTGTGTGACAGGGCAAAGTTGACTTGTGTGTGTCCATTAGCTCCCACAGAGTGTCTGAATGAAGTGCCTGTAAATGTTTTCCATCCTCTCTGACTGACAGCAAGTCCACCCTGCTGCCGGACGGATGTGGAATATTTATGAATTGAATGAGTAGCGGTGATGACCCGACACTCGAGTTACAGCGTTCAACCCATCCTGAAACTAGAGGAGTCAGGGATTTCCTGGCGCATCCTGCGTTGTATGCTCAGTATTTCGGTTGACCATTGCTTGGTGCCTCTCAAGGTACAAACAGTAACAAGAGGCTGTTTTTGGGTTACTTACCGAGAATGAATCATACAAAACTAGCTTTAGATAAAATGATGATGCATTTAGATAAAGATGGAGTGTATCAAGCAGGGAGTAATGGATGTACACGCCTGAGCTCTGACCTGTTGACTTATGATGTGCACCAGTGCACCTGCTGTAAACAATATCTCTTGGCTACTGACATATAAGAAAGTTCAAAATCAAACTTTTCAACTTTCAACAACCCATTACAGTATCTTCACAAAACCACAATTTTGTGCAAGATAAAAAGGGGAGTACTGCAGACACCACATAACCTGCTCTGAAAGAATTATCTAAGCATAACACATACATGTACCTGCATAACTGCATATGATGGACATTTAGATATCAGAAACAATCACAATAGTCAAAGCAGTAGGAAAATTTCAATGAAATTACCAATCATATCATACATACCATATATCATATAGGTGTGCAACTATTTACATAACAAGCAAAAACATAATAATTCTTATTCATTTCATTTACTGCCTTAAATCCACCTTATATCTGAGTGTCCCCGTTGGGCCAAAAACCACTGGCTGCTAACAAGGAAGCCCCAGAAATGACAGTGAAAATTCCACATCAAAAACACTTTTTCCATTAAAGTAATAATATTGATAATAAACTTTGTTGATCCAAAGATGGGAAATTTGGATCAATGCAGTTGCACAGTAAGTGCAACAAACACACAAAACCATAATCATAACAATAACAACATTGATACAGAACAGTTAAAAAGAACTTAGAGTTAAGGTTATTGCAATGCTCAGGAATGACTTGATTACAGTGTTGTTCCATTCACTGCTTACCATAAAGAGCCATGGCAAAATTTGAGCATCTCATAACAGGATTTCAAAAGGTTTTACAAACTAAACACCGGCTAAACTTGTTTCATTCACTTACAAAAACAACTTACGTTTTTTAAAGTTCTTTTGAATCGTTTTACAATATTAGAAGCAAACAACAATCCTTCTGCAGAGTACATCATATTCCTCGTTTACACATTCTGTCTTGTAGCAGTCAACCAGGTTGAGTATACGCTAGTGTCTAGGAGTCTTTATGTTGTATCATTTATAATCTTGTGTGCAAAAATAGATTTAAATATTTCCAAAGTTACTTCAAAAACCTTTGAGTATGAAAGTTTTTGTTATTATGCAAAATTATGGATACATACAGTAACGCAGGCAAAATTTGGCAAAGTCTAAGAGCTGAGTTGGCCTAAAATAATCAAAATGGGATTACTTAAATATTAACAAAATACTACTGTCAATGACTAATACAAAAATACTAAATCCCCAAATTTCTACTAAGGTTTCTTTACTCAGCTGAGAGAATAAACAAAGCCTCTCATCTAAAACTTATCTCCTTTCATACTTCACAATCACATCTTCTCCCTGCAGAAGGCGATAAATATGGACTTCCAGTGGGCCATAACACAGCATATCACAGTGTAGCTGCAGATGTTTACTTAAACTCTGCCTGCGCAACATAAGCCACGAGCAAGAGGGGGGAGGGAATGACATGTTTCAGATACTTTTTCTCAGTATTGTATGTCACTCATCTATGAGGTGCATGTGTGTTTATGCGTGTCTCTGTGCCGGCATTGTTTTCCTCGCCTCCCTACGTGATAAACCTAACAGAAGCGCCCTGGATTGTGCGTCTTCTGTCACCGCTGCCCTCATGAAGCCTCTTCAGCTGCATCTCTACCCTCCCGTGAGGTCAAACGTGGGTCATGCCGATTAAGGCTGAACTTCTGACACCCATCCAGAAGAATGAGACGCCTCATTGTGTGGTATCAGGTAGCTGACACAATGAGCCTGCGTTTTGTTTCTGCCTGATGCCATGCTTCTTCTCTTGGACGCGTTGGCGGCAGCTTGGAGGGATTTCCTTTATGGCTGGAAAATGACCTCCTTTTATCGCCCATAGTGCTCGCCCTTTATCATACTTTTTTTTTTGTCAGAGTTTCATATCAATGCAAATGTGTTTTGAGAGAAGTTCATCCTGGAACGCTCTGGGAGATGACAGGTTTTGTAAGTATGAGATTTGTGTACAGGGTAGAGAAAAGCAGACTAATTCAGTCTCTGCTGAATGCATCGCCACAATGTGGAACTACTCCACTTCACCTCCCCTCCCTGCACTATTTTTTCCAAAACAGCACTAAGCCCACTTGAAATACTTGAGGTTTGGAAAAGTTGGATCCTTGCATTGGCTTTGAGAAAATTTGGATATCGTCCAAAGACAATATTTTTTATGAAAAGAGGACATAAAACAAACCATCTATACTTGTAGCATTTCTACGTGATTCTATGTGCTTTTGCTCCCAAGTGAAGACCATTTATATGGGTATCAAGTTATAGTCATTGTTTTGCTTTGTGATAAATCAACACAAAAGAATTTTCCAAAAACGTGAAAACGTTTTTTGTTTTATTTTCCTGTCTTTGGCAGATCTACAACCAGCTATTTCAGTGAGAAATAAAACACAGTGGCTGTCAGTGTCTTGCTCAATCTAAATAAGGTCAGTAGTCAAATGTGATAATGAGCAGTATATCATTATTACATTAAAAGTTTACACCAGCTCGCTTTCAAGACCACAAAGTGCACAATTCTCAGTGCTGTATTTAAATAAACTTTGCAGAAAAGGGGCTACAGCAAATATTTAGATCTTTGCAATCTGTTCAAGGCCGAGATTTGATGAGTACGAATGCAGAATAAGTTCTTCATCCGTGACAATCCATCAAATAATCCTGAAGCAATGTCAGCCAAGTTTAAGAACGCTGCGTATCCTCTATAAGATGAAGAGGAGTGAGAGCTTGGTAATGACTCCTGACAACAGAGTTGTGCACTTATACAGACCTCCATTCTCTGAAGAAGGCTTTGAATATGCAGATGTTGCCCTTCCTGTGGGCTGAGATGTCAAATACTGACTTAGCCTCAAGTTTTCAGCAGTTGTTTGATCATATTTATTGCAACAATTTAATTATAATTGAGTGAGTGATACATATGCATCCAATAAATATCCCAGTAGGCTGCAATAGAGCAGTGGTTCCCTAACTGGGGGTGGGGACCCACATGGGGGTCGCCAGATACAATTGTGAAAAATATATAACCAACATTTATCAAAAAATTTGGCAACTTTCTTATCATAGCTGTTAAAATTAAACCATAAATGCAGAGATAAATCTAAAGTTAGCTTCATTTTAAACACATGAATGAATAAATCCACATTAATCCTCCTTATTTATGAAGACTGAAAGTTTTCAAGCCTTATACTGTATTTAGATCCTGCAGGATGACTCATCTGATATAATATAATTAATCATTGTTGCGATTTTAGGCAAGTTATTGCATTCTGTTATAGATGGCATAACTCTATCAGAAAACATTTTTAATGAACACCCTCATTGAAACTGAGATAAACTGCAACTGTAAATGGAACATTATGTTCGTTAATAAAGAGTCATTTTACTGTATTATGTCAGTTGCTTGTATCTGAATGATTGAATTTTACACACATTTGATTTCACTTGTTCCCTCACCCCGTTTAAATTAAATTATTTAAATCTTAGTTGAGTTTTGGTCAACTAAGTCGGGAGAAGCTTTCATCTCATACAAAAAGGATTAAACAGTCTGTATATCTACTTCAGTTACAGCTGAGCTCCTGCATCCTTGGCCGCAAAAGCTCAAATGAAGTTGGAGTAGCAGCAAGTGTGAATGCCTCTGGGACAGTCAGACAAGTTCACACACACACACACACACACACACACAAAGGCACACGCTACTTGGACTACATAACGTGTTAGCTTGCTCATAACCACCACCTCTTCTTCTTACTTACCACTTATGCTTTACCAAAAGCCCTTGAGGCCTTCCCTTCACCAAACCAGGTGTCTCATAAGAAAAAAAAGAAGAAGAAAAAAGTTTGTGTCAAATAAGATCACCCCCACCTTCCTCCCAAGCAAACACAACTCATCACTTTTGCCAGAAAAGAGGCCTGCCCAGCCCAGCTGTGGCTGTCGCCTTTACCATCTAACAACCAAGACCTTCACGCTCTCCCTGTCAAACCTTTATTACTGCCTGCCACAAGGAAGGAGAGACAGAGAGAAAGAAACAGAGGGAGAAAAGCAATAAAAGGCCACAGATGGGTGTGGGACAACACAGCTGACGTGCAGAGAAACAGAGAGCTTTTCACATACCGACATTGCTGATGATGACTTCAGTGACCTGAGATTGGCTGACAGATGTCTGCGCCTGCAGCAATGCACAATATCAGCAAATGAGTTTGCAGTCGGGCACTACAGAGTTAAAATGAACGATTCTGGTCGACCCTGTGGGTCTGCAAATTGTGTACTCAAGAGGCTCTCTGTTCATGTGTGTTGGTGTGCGCAGCAGGCTTTCTGCTCACATCCTAAATCAACACGCAGTGGACCATTGCTGACGGACTAAAAATAATATCTAGGTTACAATGCTGTGCCAAGCCCCAAACACAACAAAGACTCAGGAAGCAGTCTTTTCAGCATGTTGCCATAGAGACTAACCACATGAGCAAGTCAGATAGGGGTGAGTGGTCAAACTAGACGTCAGGCTGAGTTGTCATCTTGACTATAATAGGTCTAAAATACAACCTTCATGCAGCTTGGCACAGATTTGTGGATGATAGCAGGCCTAAACTCACAGGTCTTGCTGAGGGCATCTGATGAGCCAAGCTTAGTCCTCTCAGCCTCAAATAGACAAGCTAAAAAAACAGAATACTGCTAGTTGATTGAGTTCTCAATTGCTAAGGCACTTAGCGTGTGTACATCTTATGCAATCAAGAACACAACATTTAAAAGTTAAGTTTCACTGACTGACTAACAGGGGTTTAAAACAGCGTCCTTCATCAGTCATCTTTGACTCCTGTTTATCTGCAGAAGAGAATCGATAGAATGAGAGACAGAAGGACCAGAGTAACCTAATGTTCAGGGTAGCAGAGGTCAGCTGAGGATGATCCATCCTTCAGAGGAGCAGAGGAGGAAAGGATCCAGAGGCAATGTCAACAAACAAACTGCCACTAGTGAGTCATTCACCATTATTATTTTTCATTACAGTCCAACTTATCATTCAGTAATAAATGACTCCTGTAGGGGCACTACTCACATTTTTCTCTTGTCAGTTATGCACCCTTTGGTCCATGCTCCATTACTTCTACAGGATTTACTAAAGGCAGGGTTTTTTAATTGATGCAGTTAAAGTATATATAAGTTTGAATTTTGTGGTGGCTGAGTAAAATCCATAAAAAAATGCTCATGTCGGGGGTGGAGAGAAAATTCCCCCTGAACTGTCTCATTGCCAACTAAACCAAACGAAATGCTTGATGACAAACAGTGTGGTACACGCTGTATCACTCCCAGGTGTGAATTGTGTAAAGTGCGCAGCTGTGATGTAAGCAGCAGCTGAGACACAGGATCCATACTGAATGGTCTGTAAGCTTTTCTGGGCTAAGCAAATACACTCACTCTTAACAAGTGCTTGAAAAGGGGAAAAGGATGATGGATGTGTATGATGGTGGAGAGTGAAACTACACTGACTCCAAAAACATGACTTGGGCAAAACAGTCAAAGTCTGGAACTTTCTGCTATCAGAATATGCAATGTATACACAACTAAGGAGTCATATTTCCCTTAATACAGCAATTTCAGACTAACTACAGAGCTGTCAATTAAATTTTTTCCTCTTGGTATTCATTAAAACTAAACATTACCTGTTATATCAATAAAATTATAAGAGTATGGACATATGTGGGGTTGGAATGCATAGAGATTAAATAGGTAATTAATGCAGCCTCCTCTTAAAGGACAAAAAACTCCATACAGTGAGCTAAGTGTCGATAGCTCCGGCCTTGGAAACCACTCGCATCTCCAGGTGGAGAGTTGAGCCAAGGTTGAGCTTGACTGAAACCAAACTGGTTGGAACACATGGTCTATTTTTAATGGTTTCGTGCAGCTGTGGAGAAAACAGATTCCATTTGGCAACGTTCAGACTGAGAAATTCCCAATGGCAAGTTCACATAGGCTTTGAGCAGAAAAGAGCTGTCCACAAAGTGCTCCTTCTCTTTGAGCTGTTTGACAGAAAATAAAGGGAAAAGAAGGAAATAAAGTGAGCATCAGCAGGTTCTAGATTTGTATGAACTCTAGGGACGTATCCATTTAAACTACATGGTAATAAATATATATGGTACAGTGAAACTGTGCGTAAGAATCTGACCGGCAGACACTGATGCATTTGTTTTTCTGCAGGTACACGGTGTACTGTACACAGTCATCTAGGTGAGGAAGTCAGTCAACGGGCCAACCAGTCAGGCGAGGTTGAGCTCCCCAGCGAAGAGTGCAGCTGTGCTACTGACAGATCGGTGCAGGGCAGCGTGCAGCCCGGCCTCTGCAGACCCTGGCACATCAAAGCTCCCGGCCACATCACTAGCCCCCCTGTAGCTCCCCGGTCGGCCACTTCAAAAGGCTTCAAGGCGCATCACAGATTCCCATCAAAGGGCTTGGACGTAGCGCTCACCCACGCAAGTAAGCCAGCCAAGAAGATATGATTAAAAGCATATTATGGGGGAAAGTTGGGAGGACAGAGTAGAGGTTTAGCAGGCGCAGAGAGGGATATCTTTTTTAAAGATAATGCAGCTCTGGCCTGCTTTTAAGGCCATCAGAGCAAAAAAGATGACAGAACCTGACAAGGCTGCAGTGCTGCCCTTCTTTCAAATAATCTCTTTTTTTCTTTCAGAAAGCTTACTCTGCTTCTTCCCCTTTCTCCCCCTCCATGCCTAAACTCTTTCACTCTTTGAGGTCACGTCTCAGGTCATTTAATATAAGCCACTGGCTACACAGCCAATTCACACCTGAAATTGCTCGTCGGTAGCAGCAAGTGGCCTTGAATGGTGGCATTGTTGTCCCCATGGGGGGCTCAGACACCAGCACACCAGCCAGTGACCACAATGGGGGCCTTAAGGCCTGGAATAATTTGACTAAACGCGTGGGATTTGTGACTGCGGATTATCACTGTTCAGCCACGCAACCAACCAACCAACCAACCAATCAACCCCCCACCAATTCTCCCAGTTTAAAGCACCATTGTTTTTAAGAGAGGCTGCAACTGTGTCCGCCAAGCTGCATCAAGTTTTAACTTTTATTTTATCAGAGTGATGGTGATTACACACCAGCTGGTGTGCACACCTCGATGCACATGCGCAGAATCCATCGTCGGTTTTCAGGCTTGATTAATCTTCTGAAGCCTTTTGTGTCATAACACGAGTATTTTTGTGGTTTGGTTTGCACACGTGACGCCATCAGTGCCCCTCTTTTTACCCATCCAAGACATTCATCTTAATTTCCATTCATTTCATGCCATGTCCAGTGGCCTCATGCAAGTTGAACATTGTTGTTGTCCAAGTGTTGGGTGGTAAGGCTGGTGCTGCTGCTCATGATAGCTTTACTCCCATTCTCCTGCCTCACTGGAATATATGCCCAAAATGTCAGAAGAATGTTTTATGGACTGTTGAGAAATCACTCTCTTGCACAAGTCACCCAGTGTTCTGCCATCCATGAGATGGGGAGGTGGGGGGGAAGATAAGGGGTTTATATTCTTAAAGGGTGGGGTGAAAAGAATGAAGGGGGTAGCCTGCCTTTGGAAGAGCTTACGGCCCAGTGTGGCGAATTAAACAGAATGCCCAGACAGAATTAGTTCCAAGGCAGACTGGGTCCCATTCTATGAAACTCAACCATTAGACGGATTAAACGTAATAACTCAGCCTGCGCTGCTGCAGCTGCATTATGGTTACCCCAGCACCCAGGAGAGGCTGCTGCATGTGTGCCTGTGTGTGATGTGCCATTGAGAGGATTTATGCTGGCATATGAAAAGTGACAACTTGGAGAGAGTGTGTAATAAACTTTCATAAAGAGAAGTAAACACATTTCCAAACATTTGGAAATTGGGATTTTAATTCAGAAAAGATAAGTCATTTGACGTGCTGTTGAGTTGTGTGTTGTGTGTCCTACTCCAGGATACTTAATTCAAAAAGATCAATGCAAAAGGCTGTTTCACAGAGGTATGTCAGTATCAAAGGGCCAACCGCTTCATGTAGGCTGTTAGATCATTCAGAAATGCATGTAGAGGTTTTTTTGCCATTCATTTGGTACAGATACATGACAAGAAGGAAAAAAAGCTGTCAAACCACACTCGGCAGGTCCAAATGCTCTACATGCAGCTGGGGTCCGGGCCTTCTGAGTGGCAGGTTGACTGATTAACTTACTGACTGACTGGTTTGCTAGTTGGCTTTCGAATTGAAGGGCTGACTGCAGCCCCGGCTCACCCACTATGCACCTGTGTGTAAAAGGCCCTTTGACAACGAGGCCTGATTTGATCTGACGCACCCTACACATATGGAACAGCTCAGCAGCTCCACACACTTCAAGTTATTCTACTGTGTGTGTCGGAAAAAGACAGCGACACACAGCGAGAGAGGGGGAGAGGGAGTTGAAGAGAAAGATGTTTGCCGAGAAGGAAGTGAAGCAAAGCAAAGTGCAAAAGCTTGGGTTCACCTCACACAAGCTGGCCCTCACCACTTCTTCATTTTCACACACGTCTCATGCTCTCATCAACTGTTCCTTTGTAGCGCTGTCCTCACATTTGATATTACAACCGTCTCTCATGGCATACCGTGCAAATGATTCATTAATACCCAAGTCAAAGACAATTCTGACTTGCTTAAAAACATCTGGAGCACAGAAATAATCATATAAATTGTAGGTCAAACCCCTGAGTTATCCTATATCTCATTACTGGCTGCTCTTCTTAGGTCAACATGTCTTCCCATTTCAAGAACATATGCAAAATAGAAAACAAACAAAAAAACAACACAATGATTTCTATTTTTTTTTTATATTTCCTGTAACTGACAGAAGAATGGGTAAGCTAACTTGAATATGCTCAAGCACTCTGGCAAACAGTTGGAAACAAGCCTTCAGTCACAACCCTATGAACCCTTTGCTCTTGTCATGCCCCATCAGTGTCTGAGGTGAAACAGAGCAGACACAGCAGAAACACAGCAGCAGGAACCAGATCTGTAGTGTAACAGAGCTGATCCAGATCCATATGAAACCTGATCAACAGTCCTTCTCGGTGCAAGGAGCGAAGGGATCAGAACTGAACTAAGAACAGTTACCGTCGCATCCAGGGGTAGACAACTCTATCAAAACTGTAGCGATGAGGGGAGAAGTAAATAGATGGCTTTCGGCACCTATAATGCAGCATTCAGTTACATAATGCCAATGTGAATGCTACCCAATTACAAATGACAGCTTGATACTTCATAAATGTTTCACAGAATATAGCTACTTCTTCTTTTGTCCACATTTAACACCTTCCATTCATAATCCAAAGTGGCTTTAAGTAAGCATCGTTTAAGAAAATAACATTTTCACATGGTCAAGAATTAGGTGTGGGGTGTTTCTCTTCCCTCCCATTTCACTCTTGCTTGTCTCTCTACCTCCTCTCACCCTCCCACAGGTCAGCCCAGTTCTGGGCCTCTCCAGTTTATTTAAAGTAATTGCTTATGGCAGTCAAGGTGTCTGCATAAGGGCCTGTCATAAGCAATCCGGTGGCATGAGTAGCAGCCTTGTGCATGAACCTAATCCAGTCAAAAGCCAAACCAAGCCAAATGGACTGATAGGGAGGGAGGTTGAGAAGTTGTTCAGCTACAAACCGAAAAAAAAAAGGTTAGATAGGCTTTTAATCCTTTCAAGGAAGTCATATTTTTAATGTTGAAAATGATTATTTCTGGCTAACTAGTCTCAGATAGGCAGCTTTGCTGTTATTTTTCCGAGGTTTCACTTCATGCTGCAGAATTTAAAAGAAAACAAAATTCAACTGTTTTCATTTCTGCTTTGTTGCATTCTTGCAAAACCTTTCCAAGACAAATTAACAGCGCATGTAAAAGCAACTGTGGTTTAAACATAACACTTTTTCTAGTAATCAGTGTCAGATTTTCCTCATGATCCCCTTTTTACTTGTCTCTGATCAAAAGAGTGTCAGACATGATATTTGTTTTCCAGCAGGGGAAGAAGCAGGTCTCTCTGTTTGCTCTGACGCTGTGAGTGCTGTTTGCTGAAGGCCTTCGAAACACACAGAAATTCCTCACCCACTTACCCCACAGCCACCCCAAGTAGCTAACAGAGACAGACAGACAGGAACTAAGGGGCCAAGACCAAACATCAGCCCTGTCTGAAGCATGGTGACTCTGGTCAGACACAGCAATAAGAACTGGAGCCTCGACCCCTCCAGCCAGACTGAAGGTCCTAAGTGTTTGGGAAACAGGCCCATCAATGTCAAAGCCTTTTATTGCTTTGGCTTCCTATTGCTTTTTCCTTGCTTGGGGGGGTAGTATGAATCTACTCCCAGCAAGAGCAGTGGTATGGGTTCATCTTTCATCAGTCATAACCCTGGCAATTAAGTAAGCACACAGGGGGAATGACACAATATTTAAAGAAAAAGGTTATAGGTTGCCTTAAGTGCTTGTAAGTGAGGGTTTTTTGCTTTTATGTAAGCAGAGTATCACTTTATTGTCTGTAGTTCCCTGCTGCATTGGATTCCAGTTTTTTTTCCTTAGTTTTCATGTCATAAGTAAAGTCAGCTCCCATCTGGAGCCAAAGAAAGTCGAGATACTACAGGAAAAAACAAGCCCACCAATTGCAAGGTAGAACTTAACAGCTAATTTGCATAGCCGATATGATGAGGAAGCAATAACATGAGAAGCCAGCAGAAGCTCTGAGGTGATGTTGGTGCAAGCTAAGCTGCCTTTTACAGATGAAGGAAACTGAAGTTAGATGAACTAAAGACCAAACAAGGAGCTAAAGAGAAGGTCAGAAAGTTGCTCAAGTCCAGGAGCTAGCTAAACACAAATTAAGCAAACTCTCACCAGAGGAAGTCAAGAGATTGGGAGCTGGAGTGCTTTGATGCAAGTTTTAGCTAGAACAGGAATCAGCTAAGCTAGCTAGCTGAATGAACGATGGGATCTCACTCATCACCTTTTTTTACCTGTCAAGCAAGTACTGCTCATATCATAAGTAATATTGGGCAATATTAGGAAGTAAGCAGCGTGAAAATTGTATGTAAAATACTCTACTAATCTCAGTGGAAATTTCAATATGTGATACTTGTTAAATTTTCAATAATTTAGTATATTAAAAAAATTCCAGTATAATATTAAGCTTAAGTTTATCATAGGACCCCATTTCACCACTACGTCTAGTCAGCCTATGCACAAATGTAGTCCTTGGTAATCAGTGTTTCGGGAGAATACGTCCAAAATGTATTTAGGTACAGAATACTGAATAATCACTTTAAATGTATTCTGTATCGTATTCCGTTACATTGCTTAATTCTAGTACTGTATTCTAAATACTTAGAATACTTCCTCTTAAACAGCATTTATGTCTATTAAATGACACATTTTGCAATGGCTGCTCTTCCTGCAGGAAAACCGAGTACATAATGCTGAACATTATATATAATAATATATAAAACAAATTGTCCAAAATAATTTTTTATATCTATTAAAATGTACAGATTATATTTCTGTTTCTGTAATAATGTGACAAATGCTTATACCTTAACTACTTAATGCCAACTTAAAAGCAGTTCAGAATCTTTGCTGAAAGAGTATCAGTGGCCAAATATCACCAGTCAGATCAGCCTGTCAGGCTTTATGAATCGCCAGTGACAACCGTGTAATACCACCCATACATTTGAGGACTTTGAAAAGATTTGGAAAAGACTGTTGGAAGATGATCTGCTCAGATTTAAAGACAGTTTTTAGTCTCAGTCTACTCTTACAGCATCAACATTTACTAAGACTAT
>JAVQJG010177094.1:0-26281 GCA_036024015.1 Craterocephalus amniculus
CGGGCCTGGCTCCAGGGGGGGGCCCCGGTGACCCACGTCCGGGCAAGGGACACGTTGGTCCATTTGTCGTCCTCGTCATAGGGGTCTTCGGGCCGCCCTTAGTCCGGCTCCCTGCCAAATAAGGGAGCACGCAAACCCCTCCACCACGTTAAGGTGGCGGCCCAGGGAGGGACAAATGAGATATATTCTATTTAATTTATCTGCACTGCAATTATTTATAAAGTACTATTTTATTGGATATGATTTAGAAATGTGTTTTGAACTCTTTGCAGTGGTGGCCCTATATATTTTGTCCTAGTGGAACATTAAGTGACAAGAGTGATGAGTTTTCCGAGAATTTTGTCCCTCTTATGCTGGGTAATTGAGGTCTGGTTTCCACTATTGTGAAATGATGAAGGCTTGGAGGATCTTAGTCATATCAAATCACCCTTTTCTCTTTAACACTGTGCCTAACTTCCTGTACGTTTTGTGATTTCTGGCTCTGACTATAGCTGTGCCATAGAAAATAAGCAAATGAGTGCCAACTAAAACTACAGGTTTCTTGCTCTAATGTGCCTTTTGGTCTCATTTTTCATAAACTGGAAACTGATGTGTACACAGGCATAAAATACACACAGAAAGGTCCTTACCAAAGGTCACCTGATTTATTTTTCTTAACGACAGCGTCTGCAGAGGCTTAACAGGAAATATCTCAAACTGTTATTGTTCCATACTGACCATCTTCTTGTGGAAACATCATACAGTATTAATAATTCAGGTGTGGAGGTTCTCAGCATTTACCACAACTTAATAATGCAACACTTTTTAAAACACTTTAACATCCTTGGCTTCTTTAAATGTTAATAGGCACAAGTTTCACTTCGACTGTCCTCTTAACATGTGACTTTCATACACTGACTTCATGACTTTAAATGAGCTCCGAAATGTGGATGAGTATTAGTAAAACGCGCACATCGCTGCCTGTGCCATTTACGCCCCCAGACTGTCAATCTTACACTCAATTTTGCCTTTACTAACTTCAATATGGGCAGATTACTTCACATGCACAAAAATCTGGGACACTGGGAGGTATAGTCTCATACCAGCTGCCTCAAACACAGCTATGCATTACCCTGGGACAGCACCTTTCCAGGCTATCATCACTGGCCATTAATCACTACAGCCCTGAGGTGTTGATAATGGTTTGTCCATAACAAGCATAAATGCTCTTTAAATTGTCCTCTTTGAGAACATTCAAGTTCCTAAGCATGGCAGACTCCAGAACCATTAGTAGAGTTGCTCCAGATGGTTAGGCAACGTAGCAAATAGGTCAATGAATGGCAGCAATTTGTTAAAGTGTTATGTAAACAATCGCCATTTTAGGTTCTTATTTAAAAATATTCAGGAACTGATTGGGGGAAGGAAAGATGAGGAAAACTGGCATACATCAGGGAGGTCTGCAAAGAGCTTGGGCAGAGTAGGCACATTCAAAGAAATAACATGAGTAGAAAGTATTCAAGATGAGTTCACCGCAATAATTCAAGGCCTAGAAAAGATTAAGTGACATAAATCACAAAATTAGTTGAGACTTGCACCAAATTACTTCCCGTGTACAACTCAAGATTAAATTGACAGGTGACAACTGTGTTAGTTTGGGCTGAAGTCCAATTCATTAATACTTACAATGTATTGAAGCAACCAAAGGTAGGGAAGCATCTGTCTTAAGTCTGTCATAAAAGGTGATTTAATGGGCTAGTAGTAATTTTTTAGAATTGTAAATAACACCCAAGACCGAGGACAAAACTATAGTTACTCTTAAAAACTATCAAAAAAACAAGAAATCTATTAAAACAAGACTTTAGATTTTAAAGATTCGGTTTATGAAAAGTTCAATTAGCATTGTTTAAGCAAATAAATTTTTTTGTTGTTTGTTTTTAGTATAATTAAGTTAAATACGCTCTGTTAAAATGATCACCATAAGTATACCTGTACATAATATGTTTATACTGTAAATATGCCTATCCTATTTCTTTTAACATGCCTATTGCACCAGTATTTATTTATTGGTGTATTTTTTTATCAATGCTACTATGACACTTAATCTTTCCCCGATGTGGGAAAAATAAAAGTCTAAAGTCTCATAAATTTTCAAATGAATATATGGCATGTTGACCATTGGTTAAAGATGCATATGAGATTTTAAACAATGTGGTGGATCTGCTTGTTTATGGTTCTTTGTCTGGATACTGACAACCACTGTGTGCGTGTGAAAATGAGTGACAGCTGGCTTTGGAAACATGATGTTGTGCTTGAGCACCTGCCTCTCCAGACTCTGGGTAGGGCCACCAGAGCAGAACCACGTCCCTGAAGCTGTTCTCAAAAAGCCTACAATTGAGTCTTAACCACCAAATCAAGACAAATTAAGTGCAAACCAACTTCAAATATTTCAAAGGACAATTTAGTTCAATTGCTTTTCCAATGCCTGCTCTTTGACTAAAAACAGCTCAGATTTACTTTTAACAGCAAACAGAAACAAAAGCACAACTTTTGTGTGGTCTCATTGAGTAACTTTATTGAGAAAGTTAAGAGAACTGCTTACATAAAGTGTGTGGTAATTCGGAGCAGTCATGGAAAAAAAAGAAGAAACAGATGTTCAGGCACCAGAGATCGCAAAAAAAAGCTTCACCCATTTGCTGATATGTTACATTAATTTCTAGAAAGTGCTTTTTCAAGAAAGGCCACATTAAAAAATATTGCATGTTTCTGATTCTGCATGGAAACACAGTGAACCCCGTCAGCCTGTAGGACTGTGGATGCACTTTTGCAACGGTAAAGGAGGTGCAGTTAAGCTTGGGTAACTAAATCTGACCAACAGCAGCCACACAGGTGCAAAAACATTTTGATCACATAATAAAACATAGAGGTGACTTTATGCAGTTGCACTTCACTTCTTGTGCTATAATGTGGGTATATTGTATTCCAAACAGATAAATGAGCAACAGGACAAACCTGTTTACTTTCTTCATTTAATTCTTAGATTAGTAAAAGCAGTGTTGAATCATTTTCTGAAGATTTTCTTCACAGACTCAGTTATTCGAAAAAAGCATGAAAACTAACTGCTCCATCAATTTCAACAAGGGAACAAGTAAAGGATGCACAGTCAGATGTGAGATCACTGCCCTGAGTGCAAAAAGTGGAAAATACACAACAGACATCAAAGAGGGCCTATTCATAGAGGCTAATGTTCAAAAGAGGTTAGCAAAAGGTTTTAAAAAGTCACTAATAGAAACAACCTTGTAGTGAGCTATATTGACAGTTGCTACTGGCTGCTTGTTGTCCTAATAAACCAACATTATTTAGAAAAACATTTCATGGAGGCTCCACATACACAAGTATAGTCATACAGGGAAACACACGGAAACAGGTGTCAGAAAAGGGAGCATGTTGACATGAACCATTATTAGCTGATGGAAAAATGAACCTAATAATGGTACGGTACCAAAGTTTTACTCAGATCCCCTAAACTTCAAAGCTAATGGGGCTCAGTTTTGGGATGCTTTGCTTTAAAACAGACTTTTTAAATAAAAAAGAGTCAGCAGAGGGACATGTTACCTAACAAGTGTTAAATAGAAAGGCATGCACTGCTTTTTTAGTCTTTTAAGAGTTCGCCTCACTATTTTTTGGTTGTTAATAATTAAGGCATTTACTAATAAAAAGAAAAAAACTCTGCTCTAGATGGTTCATTAGCTAGCTTTATTAGTTCTGCCTTTGATTATTTCACATGACCTCCAAATGCAGATGATGTAATAGTCACAGAATCGTCTTATTTTTTCTCTTTTTCCCCTCTTGGCAGTCGAGTTACATTTTACTCTAAGTGCTACACACTTATGACTTCACGAACGAGATCAACAAAATAATCTCATGGTTCATTCAGTTGAAGCTCTGGAGATTTAAATAATCTCCAATGGCCTTTACACAGTCATTCGGAAAAATTGTGCGAACTGCAGACTGCATCATAGTAAGGATTGGATCGCTGTTGGTTGTGACCGAGTTAACCAATGAATGCCAGAAACTTTAATTCTACTTCTGGCCGAGCGGGGATCAATCCCACACATTGTTGGACCCGATACAAGTGTCAACACATATAGTGAAAACAAAATCTCCAAACAATGATATTTTATTCAAGCAAACACAATTCCAAGCAAATAAAAACAAAAACACAAAATCAACATATATTACAAATTTGTCTGCTTCAGTTTTTTAAGCCGTCTTACAGAGGTTTGTAATTGTCAGATCTGGAAGGAAAACACGGATTGATGTCAGATACTCCTGCTCCATCACTCATTTCAACTTCAAGATTTGGGTCTTATCAATCCATCTGACAGCTGTCAACAGCATCGGCCGGTTCACTTCCCTGTGGAGAGTGCTGGATATGAACCTGCTCTGGCTCTCCCACTGTGCCCTCCTCTGTGATGCTGACCTCGGCACCCTCTCTACAAGCTGAAGTGTGATCAGTAGAAGCAGTAATGTCCTTTATTTCACACTGTTCATTGCTGCTGTACTTAAATGCACTTGTTACATCATCGACATTCTCCATGTCATTAGCAGCACCTTTGGAAAAGTTTGAGCTCTCTTCACACTGGGCATTCTCATTTGTTCCCTCCTCTTCATCACTGGTGTCTATAATCTCTCCTTCCTCTTGCTCTTCCAGCAGGATTTGTCTCTTTGCCCTTTTCTCCAGCGGTGATTCAATTTCAGGAGTACTCTCCTGAGGTCTTCTGTGGATGCTGGCTCTTGTTGGTGTGTCCGACCCTTGTACTGACGGTGAAACCTGGGCCACAGCCTCCCTCTCTTGGACTGTCCCAGCAGAACTTATGCAGGCTGATACTGGTTCAGCTGAAATGATATAACCTCAGTTTTTAAAAAAATGTCTACTGCCAAAAACAATAAAACACTTTCATGTCCAAACATGTATACGGGTTTCATAACCAACATAAAAATGGTTATTGAGAAACTATTTAGAAAATAGTGGGGAAGAAACAGACACATCATACTTTTCTTTGGCTAAACCCTAGCCTAGCATGCTAACAGTCTGAGAACTCTGCAGTTTTTGGATCACAAACTGTACTTTGGAAGCCAGACACTAGAATAAACCAGACAAAAGTAAAGTGGATGTGTTATTGCAGAGAGTTGACCTTCGCTGGCTGAGACGAGTTTGCAGCATAATACAGACTACCTGCATTCTGCAGCAGTCTCAACATCATTTTATCCTCAGTAGATACGCCGCTGCCACAATGTCCGATTGTTTGCTATCACTTCCTGCCCAGCTTCCCAGACCAGGGCATGTGTAATTATCACAATGTTGCTATGGCTAACATTATAGGAAGACAACATGGCACCAGCACCTTATCACTGAAAACACACACGAGTCAGACTAAAAATGACCTCATTCGTCACTCAGCCAGTCAGTTCTGACAGTGTAATGATGGGTTTGTGTGGTCTTGTGAACATGCTGGGATACACAGTTTGACCAGTGTGCGAGAAGGATCACACTGATCAGTGTGCTGCTTCATGATATGCAACATGGTTTTCACATGACTGACACCACTCGACTCTGACAAGCAGGCAAAGGAAAATGCGAACTGATATCCTGTTTTCCCATCTGCTGTCATTGCAACGCATGAGGTCACTCTTGAACAAAAAGCCATGTTTGATCCTCTTTCTGGCAGTGGTTGCTGTTGAGGTTAAGTTGGTGTGTGTGATGCTGAGCAGAACACACTCATTTCCGCAGAAGTGGCATGTTACCATAGTGAAAAATAAGAGAACAGAGAATCTTGAAACCTCAGCTAGGGTAAGAAGGGCCTAAAACAATTCTGTGTGAATAGTGTGATTGGAGAGAAGCTGCTGTTTTAACTGTCATACTGGATATCCAACATTTTACGTAGTTAATTAACATATGGGTTTGGAAAGCAAGGAGTAAACACAAAAGGAAATCCAAGTGCAGCTAAAGAGAAACTACTGGATTGTTTGTTATGAAATAAGAGTTGCGGTGCAAATGACTTGGGATTTCATTACCTGGTCCTTTCAGTGGATATTCCTTCCAATGATCTACGAGTACAACATGCAGCACAGGATACTCAATTAATGTTTTGTAGCTCAGGTTATCGCTTAGGCTCTTCTCTTTGTCCAACTCATGGTACCTATTTCAGGTCAAAGTGGAAAAAAGAAAAAGACAAAATGGGGATTATAGCAGAATTACAACGAGGAGACAAAGACCAAGTAATCAAATGTGATAATCTTTTTGGAACAATGGGAAGAAGCTGGAGAACCAGGAGAGAATCCATGCATACACAGGGAAAATATGCAAAACCTCCCAAACAAGGGAACCCACCGACGCTGAGGGTCCAACTGGGAACCATCTTGGTGATGCCAATGCCATCAAATTTTTAGCCAAACGGGCTTTATGCATAACCCCATTACTTCCTGAACTTAAGCCAGCTGCTTTGTGTCCAGGAAGTTCAGGAAGTAGTTGAGTTGTGCATAAAGCCCACTAGTCGGTGCATTTGATACAGAGGGGTTCTGCTTTGACTTATTTATTCTTCAATGACTAAACTAACACGGCAGTAAAAGTCTTACAAAGACTATGAAATCTTTCCCCACAGGCACCTATTACAGGTTCTCCTGGATTATCATCCCTGACTGTTAGAGCCCATGTCTCATACAATCATGGATTACAACCACCTTGTCCGCAAATTTAATGGTCTGCATCATTTTTCCTTTTATAACTTCAGGGTGTAGCTTTTCTTTGAGCTTACTTTGGAACAGGTTACATCAATGAAACTAAGTATAAAAAAAAAACACAAGATAAAAAAGAAGGAACAGTTTAAGTAAAAACTTGAAGCCAATCTGGGTTAGGATTTAACAACTGTGGGTGCTCAGCAGAGACCTCTTTCCCCCCTAAATATGTAAGAGAAAGCTCAGCCTGTACAGGACAGAAACATCACTGTCTCACAGGACCGCATTATTGGTGAGAAAAAGAAAAAAAGAATAAAATAAATGCACAGGTGTTTCCTTTTTTGGCTAGAAATGCAAAAAACAGCATCGCTACGTGTGACACATCAGGATGTGCAGATGTTGAGGGATTTGGCCAGCTGAGAGGAAAGGCAGAGGTAAGGGAAAGAGGAAAGAGCATCCTTTGGATCACAGAAGTGGAATAAAAAAACAAACATGAAAAAAATAACACAAACAAACATCCAGAAATGTGTGAATGGTTCCCTTGATACACAGTCTGCCTCTTTTCCAGTAAGACGATGTTGCTTCTAAAACTATGTTTAGTTCAGCACAAGTACGTCTTTATTAGAGAGGGCTGTTATTCCAGTAGATTCAACCACAACATGCAGTCACACTCATTGCGGCCTATGACCCCTAAAAAGCCGTTACCACTGCTATCCATGACTTCATAACATTAATAATACAGGTCAAAATTAAGACAGTACAGTGTACTTCAAAAGGAAGAAGTTTGTTCAGGGTGGAATTTCTTTGACCCCATTTCAGATTCTTAAAATAGGATGAGACCCCAATCTGTAGGCCCTTGCTTCTTCTTAAAAGTCTTATCAGTGGCCATGGCCCCTTTATGCAACTATACTGAGTTAATGAAAGTCAGTTTCCCTGGAGATGCAACCCGATTTTTCTCACATTAACAATAACTAATTTACAAACCTAACCAGCAGTTGTGAAACTGCTAATAAAGTAAAGTACAACAAGAGAGGTTCCTTAAATTGATCTTGATTTGAATACAATTAAACTTTATTTAAACAGTTATTTGACTTCTAATAGTAATTGGCAACACTGGGTCAAAGGGAGAGAATATTTTCAGGAACAATTCTAATTAAAAGCTAACCATTTTGTTTAGACTCATTAAATGAAATCCAAAAGAATATCCATATATCCAAACTGCATTGTAATCCAACAAAACAGGAAACTGTTAATATCAGTTGAACACTTTTGCAGGGGCTCTGTACATTTAAATGTGACTAAAGTTGATGTTTTCTAGCATGGGGTATGGTTACGTATGGTTACATTTTGTGCTTTTTAAGCAAACTGGGTGTCTGGTTTGTAACCACACAGGTTAAGCAACGCTTCATATTGCTTCCCTGGTAGACCGAACACATTCTTCTTCCATCTGTTGATGCTGTTAAACACAACAGCTCTGCATATTTTAAAATTGGCCTGAATTCCACCTGAATGTATGATGGGAACTGGTGACTGCTGCATGTTTGGCATTCTTGGGGGAGTGACTATGATGAATATATATGTGGGGTGTCATGACATAGATGCTATGAAGACACAAATGTCTATTATGATGGTATTTTAATGTGAGTTGGTTCAACAGTAACACATCTTAACTCTGTTTTAACTTAAAACAAAATAAATTAACATAAATCTGGTATCATCCCCTGCCTTGTCTTTGGGTCAACAGGCTTTGTATCTAATCAGAAAAAGTAAATCACAGTTAAACATGCTCTTCAGGAAGGCGCAGCATTATTCAAAGAATGGTATTCCTTAGCCATCATGCACATTTGGTGCTCCTTTCCTTCTACACTTCCATAAGCAAGATGTGTGAACAATGGGTCTTGTGACACAGCTACATCTGTCAGTGGAACCTCACCCCCAACATGCCGTTACCTCTGATGATGTTACCAAGGTAATCTTAGGGTTTTGAACCTGGGTCATCTGTGTAAACAAGCTGCAGCCACTGCACACTTTGCAGCTGCCCAGCAGTTGAGATCACTGATCATATAAATCTTAAATTGAACATGGGTAGACTTAATTTAAATAGTTATTTTACTTCTATTGGTAAATGCTATTTACATCAGCACCTGTCGAACTGTTCTCTCCAGTTTAAGAGTTCTGTACCATAACAAAGGAGCACAATTGTACCTTGTTTGTGTAGACGTACAGTAGTCTGCACGAATATTACCTGGGTGTGACAGTCAAGGATTTGCTAAAGCATCTTGCAAAAAGTTAAACAAACAATAGCTAAACATAGATTAAGCTGTAATAAATTATTATAAAAGACTGGCACGTAGAATAGAATAAATCTGTATTGACATTGTACATAGCACAATGAAATGGTAATGTAAATAACTTTTAAGGTAGTGTTGTAAAAGTGAAGCATGAGAGGTAAAGATTATTCGAAGGTATCCAAACAGGTAAAAGGTGACATCCTGATGACTCGTGCTAAACCTTGGCAGATCTCTACAGTAATCTTTCAGCAATTCCTCTCACCCTGCAGTCATAAAAAATGATTTATCTGCATAGAGAAAGTGTAATCCAGCCTGCTGGGCTAAACAAAAGGAGCATGTGTGTTTGTGTGTGTGTGTGTGTGTAATAAGAATGAAAGATGGTATACATTTCATGATGTCTCATCCAGGCCAGGGAGTAACCATTCAGGATCATCATTTACTTCATGACAAAGTGGAAACGGAAGACAGCCAAATAATCTACAAGTAGGTGTGGCAAGCGGATGCCATCATTACCATCCTGTCTCTTCTCAAAAAAAGTGGGAGCACAGAGGACAGAAACCATGGAAAGAAGAGATAGATAAAGCAAAACAGGACTAAATGAATGACAAAGATAGAAGCTCTGCCAGGCTCAGAGCCTGGATCAAAGTAAAAACAGGAGGGATAAAAAAACAACAACACACCATTCATATTTTCTTGCCAAAGATCTGCGTAGCTTTGTAGGAATTTACAAGGCAGTGATGTCATGTCCATAAACAAATTATTTCGATTTCACACACGCTGAATAAATCACTCATCATTCGTGAGATTAGTCAAACGGTCAGTGCAGTCACACGAACAAGATGCCTGAGCACTGACAAGGCTGACACACTTCTGGAAATTACAGAACTGGCTTCTAAACTATTAGAGATTTAAACTACTTTAGGACATTACGGATACTATGACCTGGGTTATTGATCTGTTTTCAGTGTTCAAGTATTGAACACATACAGATTAATCTGATTAATCAAGAAAATGATGAACACATTATTCGATTATGAGTATACGCTTTAGCCAAAGAACAAAACTAAATGTTGAAAACAAAATTTACATTTATGGTACAAACCAAATCTTTTTCTTCAATAAGAGATTGCTTAATTTCTCATTTTCAAACACTACTTCCAGCCCATATACTGGGCAAAAGTCAACCAAGCCATCAATAACTGGTCTGGTGAACCATTTTTCAAAACTAAATATATTTATAAATATTAATCTATGCTAAGATCACAATGTCTCCTCATCACCAAGATACTGTCACATTTTATACAACATGGATAATAAGACCAGCAACAGACAGAGTGTAACTCTCACCTCACAGAGTTGGCCTTTCTCCCCTCTGCTTTCAAGAAGACTTTCACATGATCAAATGGAGAATTCACATACATCTTCAGCCTGAAACAGAAATTCACATGAACACAAGAGACTAATATCACCTAAAAGAGAAAAACAAAGCAAATGGGTAGACTACACTTGTTCAGCTGATCACTAAGGGTCAGAACACAAAGAGCTCATTTAGCGAGAGCAGTAAGGAAGCCATCCAAATGTACACTGAAATGCCTTGTGTGTGTTTATATGTATGTTCACTATGCTGACAGTTTTTTGTGCAGTCTTGCCTGACAGCCACAGCACTCGGGTGACCTAAACCTGCGTGCACATGGACAGAACCTGTGTCTACAATCTGGCTCAGCACCAAGTCAGGCATCTACTTACAGAGGTTCACTTGCTGAAAATATGCTGTTTATATAGGTTCAATAGGAGGTCATTTACTGTTGGAACTTTAATAGTGACTGTGGTCAGTATTAAAGTTGAGTCAGGGGAGTCAGATCACCTTTCTGTTGGAGGTTCAGATGAGGAAAATACTGGGTGTTCCCTAATCAAAGAAGCTGTTTTGTTCAAAGACTGAATTTAGGGAAACATAAGACTGGGAAATAAAAAAGGAACCTGAAGCAAGACCAGACTTACTAAAGATAAATGTTGGAGTTAAATCAACACAAAGACTGCAAACACATTTTTTTTAACTTGACCTCTGACTCATCTGAATGGTGGAAACTTTGGAAGCAGTTACAGCTGACATGAAAACCTTCTCTTTCTCATCATTAATTCTACAACATACAAAACTTAATGCACATACCCATACCAAAAACATTGCACATGCACATACTGTGCTGTTAAAGTTCTACTATGCAACCTTCTGGCCTTAAAATATGAGTTTCTGACTCGTTTTGATGGTACACAAACATTTATTATATACATTACTTGAGCCGTGATTTTCCACTAGTGTTTCAAAGCTGAGAAACCACTCTTCACACAGCTACTTCTTTTTTTTTTTGGAACAGTGCATCACCTCACAGCAGTATTTCACTTTGATGAAACCATGTCACACACCAGCAAATATATGTCAACACACTGGCAAAAGGACATTTTCTTTTCCAGAACTGGTTCAGTGAAGGTTTTGGATGAGCTCAAACTCCACTTTATCATAGTTTGGAATGCGGATTCCTTTTTTCTCCACTTAGAGAAAGTGGGCTATATAGTGCACAGTAGTTACAAACACTCTCTAAAGAGTCATGCTCTTCTATACTTGAAAGCCTTTTGCGTAGAGAGTTAGTGCAATAACCAATCTGCAAATGCAAGCAGGAAGATTGTACGTCTTTTTGTCTCTGCAGCTTTACGCACCACAATGAGATTCAGCTGATCAAACCCGTGTCAAGGGGATGCTGTCTGAAGTGGAAAACTAAGTTGATCAGAATCTCGCTGAAACTATACTAGAAAGGATGTCTTATTTCTACAATTTGAACAGTGCATCATGATAGACTAAATAAATGATGCATGTTGATCGGATAAATGGATGTACACAAAATACAGCAAAAATAAAATATGTCTATATTTTCTAAAAGAGAGCAAATAAAAACAGTATGGATTTTATCCTCCTCAGTCTGAGTACTGCTATTGAGGAGGCATTAGATGCATATATCCCTACAAATAAACAGAATCACTTACTTTTGACGAATCACAGGGTCCGAATCTGTAGGATGGATATAATGTGTCAAAATCTCCGTCAAGGTCTGTCTGTCAGCCACCCTATAACAGAAGCAAAATACATGGTTGAAGTGGAGAAAAATGCTAAATTGAAAAGATAAAATGAATTTAAATCATGGTGAGATCATATAGAGTACTGATATAAAGAATGACTTAATGTTGGGCAGAAACCTTCATGGATACACTATTTAAGAAATGTGCTACTGTTGTGTTACTCACCTCCTCTGACTGAACTCTGAGCCACTCTGAGGAAACATGAGCTTCAGGTGCCACAGGAAGCATTTCTGTCTAAATGAGATGCAGAAACACACACTTGTAACTTTAGTTTTATCAACAAAATTGGATTTTGATGGTTGTTTAAGCTACACAAGGTGTGATCGTTCAATTAAATTCAAAGTACCAAACACTTTCCACCTTAATGTGAAAACACAGATGGCTGTTTCCAAGGTCTTGTCCATCTCTATGACTGTATATGCAAGTGTGAATGTAAATGGAGGAAAACACCAGCTGCTAGATGTCATATAATAATTACTCCTTCTGGAGAAATTCTATGGGCAGTGACAATTACATGTGGTTCTTTTTTTTAATATATATATATATATCTTGGTTGTTAGGCGTGCTCTAAAAGCAAACAGTTGTTCCCTAACAGATGTTTGTTTTATTTATTTATTTCCCCCCCACTCTCTTTAATCTACTGCAGTTGTCAGAAACAGACAATGGCTGTTTTCTTTACAACATGTGGAGAAGAGCAGCCAATTTCTAAACTGTGTTGATATGAGTACCACATGTATCTGTTTGTATCCAAACTAGAGGGAAACAAGCAGAGAACAGACAGTCACTAGTGTGCGCAGAAACCCAAACACACACACTACATTTCAGAGCCTCTCCAGAACATTTAAAGACTCAAATACATATGTGAAAGTAGCTAGAGTATATTTTGCTGCTCCTTAAGGAATAAGCTCATGACAAGCAGCACAAGAAGCAATAAGGTCTCCTCTCTCTGTGCTGAGCATAACTAAAGGGAGCCGATTAACCAAGACCACACAGCTGACCAAATATAAGGTGGAGCTGATTCTTCAAGACCTTCTTTACCAGAGCAAAAGAACGGAGGCCTTGACTGATGAAAAGAAGATCAAACAAACTCAAAAAGACTTAAAGCATAATTGAGAGGCATGTGCAAGAGGCCTTGTTATTATGGCTTCAGTACTAACCAAGAGATTCATAGCAAATCTTGGACATTTCTTTAGATATGTGTAATATACTGATTTTCAGCAGCTAGTTTTACTGTCTATAAACAAAGCTTGCACACAAACTTTAAAGACTTTCCAGTCTGGTGTCGACCTACATTTGGTGAAACTAAAAAACAAACGTCCATCTAATTTTGTGGGTTTATGCTTTAATAATTCTAAAGATTGGACCAACATAATTTTTCTTTTTTTTTTTTTAAACCTGCCTTGTCAGAGCATTTAACTAATACACAAGCATGTTTAAGTGCAGTTATTCAGTTGTAAAAAGTTTTTATTGCTTCACATTGATAAACTTTGTATACAACAGTATTGCTATGCAAAACATACTAAGTCAGGAAAAGGTAAAGGAAGAGACCAGGCATCACAAAAGAAAGTTCTGTCAGTGCAAGCAGCTGGACGTCCCTGGTTTCAAGCACACAGTGGTCACTGGGTTATAGGATGAGGGAAATGCCTTTAACAAGAGGCAACAGCAGCAAGGCCTGTTGAACGAGGTGAGAGGGAATTTCCTTTGGAAAAGTAGGTATTTGGCTTACCTCTCTTACCCCTGCGTCAGAGAATTTAACGTTGTGAGAGTTTCGCCTTTGGTGCGTCAGCGTTTGTGCATGTGTGAGCAGATGTAAATGTTTGTACGTGCAAGCAAAAGAAGGTGAGGCAACAGGTGTGATGAAGCCATTTTTTTTCTGTCATGACAACAAATGGAAACTATGTCTTTAAGTGGAAAAAGGGGCTTGTCCAAAGTTGCTAGCAATCATTTTAGGCAAGGTAATAATGCATACCTGGGAAAAGTGCCACTGTTCATTGGCAAATAAAAAAAGAAAAGAAAGAACAAGATAAGGAGAGAAGGGAAGAAGAGAGCAACACTATAAAAGTGAAAACAGAAGCCTTAATGGTAGAGGATGACTGATTCGCATACCGGAAATTGCCAAAGAGGTCACGCTGCTGAATCCGTCAACAGAATTTAAACTCCAAAGGCGAAAAGCAATCAAAAGCAAAAAGCTAATACAGCAGAGCAGTCCCATTTACACAGGAATAAAATCCACTTAAAAAAAACAAAAAAAACATGGCTGTTTAAAAAGAATAAGCCCATGAAGTATGCAAGGATTATGTTGAAAACATAATTCCTAAGAATTATTTATCTGCACCCTTAAATGGTCTGGATTAAAGAACAGTTTTCCTTTTGAGGGATTAGTCATCAAACAGCTTGTTTGGCAAACAGAATAAAGCCTTACTTAACGAAATAGGATTAATATGTGGCCAGAAAAGTTTTTAAAAAAAGAAGTAAACATGATTCATCGTTAAAAAAAATGTTTCTGGGAAGAAAAGCTGATTCATTGAAGTATTTGAATGAATAACTAGCCGACCAAAGTCCACCTGCCTGCATGTGTGTTTTGTGTATGCATATAAGTGGAAGAATATCTAAAAGGGTAACCAGCACAGCTTTAATCTGGATCTATGAGCTTCCAGTTCCAGAACATACTGGTCTCATTCTGAAAATATTTAGGTTAAAAATGATGAGACTTGAAATGATTTTTAGAGACCTGAGCTGGAAACTGAACTGCAAAATTTCTCAATATCTGCACATTAAAAGCAGCTGGAATCATTTGTCAGAAGGTTTATGAAAATGCCAAACCTGGCAGTTCTCCAGAAAACACAGAGTGCAATGTAAAAGAGAACTCTAGTTTTTCTGTGAATTGCAGATTTGATACACAAGCAAAATTAAAAAAGAAGGTGAAAATGAGCCTGAGAAAAGCTTTGTATTTCACTTCAAAATGTTTGGGAAGAGTGAACTTTCCAGCTAATGATGAAATCACTCATTCCAGCCTTAAAGGGTGGGTGTTCAGGATTTATTCGGTGCTACATTTCTAGAAAACAAAGATTGTTGTGTACAAAAAGTCATGTTTAGTTTAAAGTACAGAGTAAAGACTTCACAAGAATCCCTGTGAATCATTAAGTCAATATAACAACCTTTGTTAGGATACAACTCTCTCCACAACAAGAGTACAAAAGGCATTCATTTTCAAAAGACTATCATAATCTGTTCTGGCTAAATCAAACAATTTCTTGGGAAGACAATACTTACACAAACACTTACAAATACTGATGAAAAAAGTAACTATTACCAGGAAGAAAATCTCAGCAAAAGTAGATGCAGAGGACATGTGTATTGTCATATAAAGGCTCGTCAGAGCATATCTTGAACTTTTAAGAGCTACAGTGCAGATGTGATAGCAGTTTTACTTACAGATTTATATCAATTCAGCAGCTTAGCTAGGAAGCTAGCTTAAAACTTGGAGGTTATTCACTGGCACTGAATAAATATTGTTACACTCTATTCCAGCTATTTGCAAATCGCAATTCTGAAAGATAAGCCTCTCTATAAAAGGTACTTGACATATATCCACAGGGAAAATATCCTCTTTTGAAAGATATGCTGTGGCATTTGGGCCCTTTTTAGATAGATAGTAAAGGACCAGAAATATGGAGGAAGACAGGACTTGAATGACACACGTTAGTGGCAAGAAGTCAAATCAGACTCACTGACCACAACACGTGCACACATGTGATATACCGTCCAATGTTCTGGCTTTCAGGGCACCTAAAAAAGGTCTCTTAAAAAGGCAACAGACAGTATATCACAGAGTTTGAAAAAAAATCCACTTTCAAAACCTTAGCTCCTGCTTTTAATTGCTTTTATTGTTCTGAAATGTTATTTTATTTGTATCCTTTTTAAGCCTGATGAATCTGTATTGTACTTTTGTATTTTTATACCCTGTTTTATACTGTGTTTTAAATTATTGTTTCTTGTGTGATCTTCACCTCTGGCCCAGGTCGTCATTGTAAATGAGAATTTGTTCTCAACTGACTCACCTTGTTAAATAAAGGTTAAAAACAAACAAAAAAACATGTGTGGCTGTGAGGATTTCATACTCATGTACTAAATTTGTGTACCACTCTTGCCTTTCAGTATGGACTTGTGATTCAGTGCAATTACCTTCAAGTATTCAGTACACTGAATGCAGTACAACTTTAACTGCTAGAGAGTCAAAGAAATGTCCTGCGTCTGTGAAGGAGACGCAGATGAAGATGGATGAATTCGTTAACATGAGCACACTCTGTTTATTAAGTTAGTAGTTGGAGTTTCTTGTGCCATCATCACAAGAGAGCAGAATGCTTGACTGGTAGTCTGGCACTGAAAAGTTGCAATCCATCTAGCTGGTTTAAAAACGAGGCAGATCCAACAAAAATCAAGCTACACGTGAAACCCTGTGTCTTGTGTTTTCTTCTATGCTGAGGCACATGCCAAGATTTGGGTGGCAAGTGGGTGCTGGTGAAAGATGACAGGATTTGGGGGCCCTTTTTATTTGGATACAAAAACTAAATCCAGAAATCAAAGCAATATTTGGATCCACAACCTCATAGGGTGGAGTGAAGAGAGCACTATTACATGCAGCTGTATCTGATGTCTTCTTATTAAGGTTCTGGCTTGATCACTTGTAGCTGGACCAACACTGCAGTTTTGCATCATGCGTCTGCTTTTCCTGAAAAGCCCTGAACGCAGAGATTCAAACATCTGTGAGTAGAAGCACTTGTGTGACTCTAGAAGGTGATTCGTCTACAACTAGTTGTGCATGATGCATCCATTGAGAAAATCTGTTGAACAAAAGCCTAATAGAGGAGATATTTAAATGTCTTAGATTAATATCAATAATGGCACAAACACATAGCTGTGGAGCAGATGAATGGCCTCTGATTTTATGATTCCCACATACTGAACCTCTGGAAAATTTGATTTCTTGATTGTTTTTGGAAAACCAGGTGATCAAGAGCAGTGTCTGGAAACCATTAATATTTTCACTAATGATAATTTAAATACTACTGTAAAGTTTTCTTTAGGAGTGAAGAAATTAGTGTACGTTCTACCAAAATAATCTGGTTAATTTACAGTTTGGAATCTGCTGAACAGCACGTAGCCCACAGTTAATTGGCAAATTATGATGGCAGTGTTTGCAAGACTGATGAAACTGCTGCTTTCAGTCTAATGTGAGCTGTGCCTCGAATGGCAGCTTTCAGAGACTCTGCTCTGCGTCACCAGTGGTTAATCAACCCAAAAGCAGCCAGAAGGCTGTCAGCTGAAGTCTAAAAAACATGAACTAAAGCTGCTGTTGATTGTTTCACTTGAACTTAGTTTGTGGAAAGTAGAGGTCGTTCTGTACATGAGGATGAAGTGACGAATATTCACACGATTCCATGAATTCTGGGGTGAAATATGGTTCCCTGTGTTTCAATTTGTAAATTCATTCAACACATGCAATCACTCATACACCACTTTTGTTTCAACAAAGCTGTGATGAATATCATAGCTATATTACACCATTTTCAAAATTGCATTAATAGTCTAATTGAGGTGCTAAAATTACACTCATTTTCCATGGTCTCAGCTTAGACTGTTTCATCTTGTACATTTCCACTGTTCCTTTATATTTTCAGCTTGATGGGTGAAATGTGAAACAGCATGTTTCAGACCAACAGCTACCACCCTTTTAATCATCTTACAGTTGTTAAGGCCTTTGCTGCTTGATGGTAAATGGTTTGCAGTTTGACTTTCTAGAATGTATTTAAGACAATGTCAACATGTTTGTCACACCTACATTGTTTAATACTAAAAGAATTTACATTCTGATTGTAGGCATTCCTTTTTCATCCTGAACTCATTTTTCAAAGGCAAGATTAACCGAACAGTTTGTGTGACACTTAGTTTAAAGTGTTAAAAGTCAAATTCTTGCTTAAAGTTTATATTTTAACTGGGTGGTGTGCCGCGGCTGCCAATGCATCCAGTGTCATGCCGCGGCACGCGCGCATCGCGCATCCAGGAAGTAAAACAGGGTAATGGTTTGGGCTCTAAAAATATACTAAATGATGCCGTTGCGAGTAAATTACAGACTCTACCCACACAGGACACGCGGACTGCATTGGATGAGCAGTATGGAGGAATATTGACAAGTTTTTGTGGACTTTTTTCACCGGGCTCTATTCAACATCGTTGTAGCCGAGGAAAGCCAAATGGTAAACCTCCCGATATCTCCGGCAACATGATGAATATCAAGAAAGTGTTCCAACGTGTCAATCAGCATGAGGGTGAGTAAACAAATGAAGGCGCATCATTCGCAGTAGCGGAGTATCCCTTTAATGCAAAAGTATTATTCGCTGAGATAAAAAACTGATGTAGCTAGCCGAGCTCTGGCTCAGCTTTCTTTACCTTTGTTCACACTTGTTCACACTCCAAGACTGGAGCATGCGATTGTTGGATGAAGGAGGATCATGCAGAGGGGGTAGAGATGAAAGGTAGCTGAGTTTGATAGACATATGACCATCCAATCATTTAGACTGGCCATTAAAAATGATTAGGTAGTGTTTTTTTCATTCAGTCCTGTCCTTTTAACAGGTGACTAAAATATTTCATTTTTTGTTAGAACATTCAGTAAATTGGCTGCAATCAGGGTGTAATAATTAGATTGACTGAGTATTTTCTAAAAGGTACATAAGAATAGCTAAATATGTTCTTTAAACTTTGCCAACGGTATACAGAGATTTACACAGTTTCTTTATCAGCCATTTACACAAAAACTTAGATAATGAGTCTAATTTATGTATTATGTAGGATCAATGTGTACAATATAGAGTCAGCAGTGCTCACCCAGCCTCTAAACTGTATAGATGCCTACAGATCTCATCAAATTAATGAAATCTGAAAGCAAGCCCAATCCACAATGCCTCCATCTTGCAAAAACTTCCCAAAAGATCTACTGTCACCAATCTTATGCTGGGCACTTCAAGACAGAGTGCACGTTTTCATTTTAGAGGTCTGAAACCTTTTGGCTGCACAAGGACCAACTCAGCATTAGGCTTGAATCTATCATGTATGGCCGACTGTATTCCAAAAGTGGCATTTTGAGTGAAAAGTTTTGACACTCTTGCATTAAGTAAACATTTCTGTCTTACAGGTTGTCACCTGAGGGGCCCTATTGGGTTTTTACCATTGCAGGGAAGGTAGTTAGGTTTATATGAACAGCAGTGAGAGTGTGTTAGAGGAACAAATGTATCCTATTACACCTATTGAATGACATTTAGTCGATTTTTGACAAATTAAAATGACACAAGTAATATCCCCAAAGGTGAGCGAGAATGCATAGCATTTAAAAGAAATCCATGTTGTCATTTCAATGAGCTGAAAGAATCTAAATGGGAGAAACGTTCATTTTTCACAATCTACCAAGTAGGAGTTATTTTCTCCACTACTTATAACAAGGGGGCACATTTTCAAAGTTTAGTGTTCAACACTTGTCAATAAATGGGAGACAAATTATACCTCCTCTAACCCAGAAAGCCGGGTTAATTGAGGCAGATTTCAAGTATATGGAAAAATTATATATGAGGCAAAAAACCACACTAGCTCATATTACTAATTATTTCAAGTTATTATAGAAATATGTTCAGTCATTACACACAGTAACTGCTCCTGCGATGCCTTGTCCAGTCCACTCAAGCTGTCTTTAAGGAAAATGCCATGCCATGCCAACCTGAGCCTGAAGAAAACATAATTCCACCCTAACAAAACTACTCCCAATGTTCTGCCAAATGCCAGCGATTATATACCTACCCTCCAAGGGCTGGACTGAGAAGTACCCTGCAAATTTATGTCACTCTCTGGTGCTTGTGCCTTGCTTTTAAAGTTGATGATTGGCAACGCAAAGACAAATGAAAATAGCTTCAGCACCATTATTTTGCTTACAAACTTTATCACAAAGACAATCTCATGCACACTCACACATACCATTGCCAGGCATGAAAGCCCTCCAGTCAGCTGTCTGCTGGTAATGATCCTTCTCTGGCAGTGCAAATACGTAGCAGGAATATGTCGCTAACCAGCTGCAGTCTAACTGCGCTCACATCTGCTTTCTATATCATGTACTTGGTAGACTGAAGCACATTCTCTCTTGATCTTTTGCTACTAATAGTATACCTTTTATCCCATCCCTGGTATCCTTTATCTGGTCTGTGAATGTAATGAAGATGACATTTTTAAAGGAAACAGTGAAACTAACAGATTACACAAAGGCAGCAAGTCAGCAAGTAATCCAGCTTCAGTTAACAGAATAACAGACGTAAAAATATTTGATTGGGTTTTCCTGGCTTAATGATGGCACTCTCACAAATTTCCCAGGAGAAACATTAATGAAAAGTTAAAACGTAAGCATCATACCTCATTAATTATCTACCACATTCAATCAAGTGTTGCACTGGAAATAAGGACTTGGGAGTTTGGGCCTGCAACTAGAACTTGACAAAGTTTTTTCACACTGAGATGAGCACATTGAAATCAACACGTGTAGAAAACCAAAGACGGGAAAAATAGAGAAATTATTTTTGAGGATGGAAAAGAGGGTGGGGAAAGGGAAAGTAACACCATAAAATTAGCTGGAGGGACTAACAAAGCTTTTTTTTTTGGTGTCAAACCTGATTGGCACCTACTGTTGTCCCTGGACATTTCAGACTCATAAAACTTTCATATTCAGTTCAAAAACCATTTTACTCTTCTTCTTTTCCTGTATTCATCCACTGTGGAATTGGAGTGGCAGAGCTTAGTTGCGAAAAGAAATGGTAAAAATGGGTGGCATGAGAGGTAGAAGGTTGATTAGAGAGAAGAGGGAAGCTTCCAAAACTGACGAGACCACCAGTGGAATTGAGCAGACAGAGGAGGAATTAAAATAAAAAGAGGTGGTAGCGGTGGTCCATGTGAAAGAAGTATTTCAGTCTTGCAGCAGTAATTATCATTTTCTGAAACTTATTTAAAAACGAGTGAAACTCCTCTGCAACTCCAGACTAGTCATAGATTTCCTGTAGAGAATTAGATCATTCTATACATATAACCAAGTAACTACCCAGCTACATTAGGCCATCCTCAAGAATTGAGCAAACAGACTTTAAATGAGCTGCAACTTAAATAGAATAGCAAGTCGTAAAAGTATTTTGATGAATTCTCAGATAAAGTCGTGTCAATAGAAAATGCGAGACAGACTAAATGTTAATTAAATCCTGGAGTAGTTCACAATTTCAATTTTGTTTTTTATCAACTGGGGTCTCATCTCTCTGTATCATTGGGTACAATACAACTGTGTGAGTGGTGGCTAGTATCTGCTTATATACAGCAACACTGAGTCTGATTACCTCTAGCACCTCTTTAAAAATAATTAAGATCAAAGATATAAACTTAATTACATTTTCCCTACCCCAAATACACTGCTAAAATGTACACAAAGAAGATAAGTTTGTATGTGATGTGGCTGCCATTTGCCTGCACAACACGGGGACTAATGTGAAATGCTGCAAAGCTACACTTTTTCTACTTAAGCAAACCCCACACAGTTAACATGGTTGAATCTCTCATGCTTAATCATCCAAGCTTATTTTTATTTTTCATAGGATTATCAGTGGAGGCGACACCTCTGTTACCCCATATCACTTATATTAGAAAGGCCCGTGTAGATCAACATTATGTTATCATATGTTACACCATTGTGAGATGACCCAAGAACAGGAATAGACATAAGAGCTAAGGCTTCACAAGAGTGCCATCCTGTGGCAAAGTTGTAGATGAATGAGAACTTATCTTCATCTGTGATCCAGGAAGTTTTGTGTTCAGTAGAGACTGACATATCATAAACATCTTCATGATGTTTGAAATTTTAAAAGGAGCAATCATTTCTTGTTTCTGTCTAAATATATTTTTCTTAAGTAAGAATCAGTGTTACATGTGCACAGTATGAAGACTTTTTTGTTAATTGTCATAATTTAGACTTATGACTACATAACATTATTGATTTGTTTTTCTTGAGTAAAATAAAGACATTCATCTTGGCAATGAAAAATGATCAGTGGGTAAGCCAGACAAAAGAAAATACAAGAAAAATAAAATGGGTGAGTAATTTCTTACACCTTCAATAATGACTACATTTAGGTCATTCCTGCTCCTGTCAAACTGTAGTGAAAAAGTAGAACAAAGTAATGACAAAATGATCCTTTTTTTATACCTGTTCACTTACTTTGGAAGGTAGAAGGTGGAGTTTTCTTTGCTTTTAGTAAAGGTGACTGGGAGGAATCTCAGAGTGATGTTCATCTTCCTGGCATGGACGGCCAGTTTCTTTGCCTGGGCAAGAGAAAATAGCAAAACAACTAAATTAACAGTGCTTTATTACAGTTTAAATAAATTTATTCAAAACCATTTTCAGACTTAGGAAAATGACGTTTCTGTTTGCTAACTCTACAGCATTGTAACTCAAAAGCAATATATACAATTCAAGTTAGACTGAAAAATATAGTCGGTGATGTATACAAGTCCTTTCTTCATAAAAATACAATTTTTGTAGAAAAATTTATAGTAGCTTTTCACACATGTTGTGGATGTCTAAACAATGTAGCCAAGAAACCAGGCCAAAAAACATCATCCTGTCAATTAATGTTTTGAATAACTAGCTAAACATGTCATTTTTAAAACTGTAAATTGATTCATTGCATTTTCGCTTTATTTTTAAGTATTAAGAACTATCAGTAATCAACAAGTTATTATTAGGTTATTGAAAAATCTATTAAAGAGCAAGATCCTGCATCAAAATATCCTTGATTACTGGCAACTGAGCTCTACCCCCTCAATTCAACACAAAAACTGTGTCAGACACAAGAAAAAAATGTCCTACTGAAATACTTTCCAGTTAAAGTCATGTTAGTTGGCACAAACATGGGTACATATTTGCCCGTATGAATAAATAAAAAAAGTGTTTGGTGACTGTTTATTCATATTTTTGCAAAGAGTTTTGAATGTCATGTCTTTTTAATCCGTTTTGTATATGAGGAGAAATGGCAAAAACAATCCATGGTCAACATTCACCCATGTTTGTCTGTTCATTTGCATCGTACTGTGTTTGAAAACATGTAGGTGATGGACTACAAAATTGTTAGGAAAAGCATGGGATGAGAATTCTTTCACACTGAATTTCAATGTTCTCTGACTTTGTCAGCTGAAATGAGTTAGAGCCTTGTGTAGTGTGCACAACATTAAATTTTGTCTGTAGCACTTTCACAGATAAATGAATTGGTAGATTTATGGTCTTATTAAGAAATGCTAAAAAGACTCCATACTGGGAGATCAGACCTATGACGTTAAAAAAATATCTTCCAACAGAGCCAGTGTTCAGTGAATAGTATGTGACAGAAAGCTCTTGGGCCCGAGCTGATTTATCTGGACTAAAGTCTGCCTGACATTTTTGTGAAAAAGTCAGTGGAGTGAGACTGAGGTTATTCCCTATAGGAAGAAATACAAAAATACTGGACATCTGCTTTGCATCGATATATCTGGTTAGCAAGTTTCATTAACAACTAACCAAAGATGGCCTGAACTACTCTTTAGTGCCCTCATCTGAAAGGACAAGACTTTCCTTTCTGGCTATTTCATAACGTCTGGCAATGAGAGACAATTGAGAGATTTATTAAAAGCTAAGTCTAAAAACCCAACACAGATCATGTGCTGAGCATTTATTTCTCCCTGTGAATAAGCCTCATTATTTTGATAGATTTTTTTTTTACCAGTGCAGCAGTTTGTGCCTCCAAAACCCATATAAGTACATGACTTACTCCAAAATATCAAATGTCACTGGGGTAGTACTGTAGTAACAGCCAATGCAGGTAATAGTTGGCATGAACTTCTACAAAAATAAATCTGTGTGGTTTGGGGCAATAGCAGTAGATATTGCATAACTCTAGCTGCTGACTACTCAGGAAGTAAAGCACAATAAAGAAAAGCATTTAGAAGATACAGGTTCCAGCTTTTCATCTCTTTTTCTATACTTGGTTAATTCAGTTCATGGTTGAAAAGAGGTCCTGGAATTCTACATCATTATTGTGTTTATAAAGGTCAGTTAGCCTTAAAATATTTACCTTGAAAGTGGAACGTGGAATCCGGATAAGGTTGTCTCTAGTGGTTCCATCTGCAAATCTTCCTGTATCTTCTAGAAACCTGTAATCTACAATACAGGCAAATAATAAAAGCAAAAGGAAAGGGACAACATTAAGAGAATAACCTTATTACAATTCATTAATAAGATAAAGAATTAAGTATTTATTGGTTACTTTAATAATAAGTTTGATAAAATATGAAGCTACTGTTTGCAGAGCAAACAAAGTTTTCAGACCCTTTGTAATTTAAAAAAAAATCTTTTTCACTTATAAAAAGACTAAAATGTTTTTGTTTCATTACCAATCCATAGACAATAGCCAACAAATGCAACAAGTTTGTATGTTTTTTTTGCTTTCAACATGTGTTTGCAAACAGTCAAAGGAGTCTGCCTGTGCATGATTTATTTCCTTATACATAAAACAGAAAGTGAACTGTCAGCATCTGTGTAAAATCCAAACCACACGATAGAGTAAACTGTCCGTAGGCTAGCATGATAGGAATTGTGTCAAAGAACAGATTTCAGGAAGGGGAAAAAAAGAATATTTCTACATAATAAATGGGCCAAAAGTACAACAACCCCCATCTTTTAAAATGGAGAATGCCAACTAAATGATTCAAAATGTGAGAGTCAAAATCTTCTGATCCAATCAAAACTAAAAATGAAGAATTTGGCCACAACTGCCTAGGAAACTGGGCCTAGTCAGTAGCATTTCTGCAGTCAAACACTGTGCTGGAAGGCAGCATCACTCTGTGATGTTTGTCTGTCATAGTGGCTCAGAGAGGAGTCAGAAAAGAGGGAAAAAATTACACAACATAAATATAGGACAATCCTCAGTCAAAACACACTCAAAGTACTCTGGATTTAAGTTAGAGTGAAGGTTTAAAAGAAACCCGAGGCACTTTCATATCCAACCCTGAACAAGCTTCAAGGTTTTTAGCAAAGAAAAATGCCAGAAAGGTCAAAAGGTGTATTTTGCTTCATCATTGTTAGGAATTTCTAATCTCCCCCTCTTCTTTTTTTTTCATTAAATAAGTACATTTGAATGACTTTGAAACATGTGAAAAAACTAGGACCATGGCTTTCCTTTTGAAAAGGTGATGCTCACCGCTGAGAAGTGTCATTTCATCAAAATGAGACATAGTCACAAATGCTGTTTTATTTCTAATGCCACTGCATCCAGAGTCATCCTTGTGTTTCTTCACACACAGCAAGCTGGAAAACACACAAATACAGCATGTTAGGCAAAGTGAGCTGTCGGCATCCACGTTAATACTGTGAATAGTCCCAGTTTTACCAGACGATACAAAGAAATAAGAGGAAAAAGGGATTGAGAGAGGGTAGATAAAAAAGTTTGCTGAACTACAAATAATCACCACCTACTTATTCTGATTAAAATATAAAAAAAATGCACCCAAGACAAAAAAATTGATAAATTAGCACAGAGGACAAGGCAACAATGCACTTGTGTTTTGTTGAAATAAATAACCTTGAAACCTTGCAAATAAACCAAAACACATCAAAACTGCATGAAGGATAGATAGATTTAGATCATATAACTGGTTAAAAACCCTATTCATTAAATCAACCAACTGCAGCATCTCACCAACAACTGGTTACAACCGACTGGCAACACTAACAAGTACTATTATCTGGTTTAGTTATTTCGAAACATGTGAATAATTGTGACTTAAGGTGAATAAATACTTCATTAGCTTAAATACAGGAATAGTTTCACACAAGCATCACTCTACAGATCAATTTCTTTATCAAAAGGTATACCACTATTAAATATTAACAAAACATTCCATAATCAATCCAGCTTGTCAGTTGTACCAGGTAATGACTTTACAAACTTTCATTTAAGTCTGTGAATTAGTTATATTCTAAAAGGTGTTGTATTTATAAAGCTTTGTTCTTTTTTGAGTAACCTTTAAATGCTTATAAT
>JAVQJG010177118.1:0-10973 GCA_036024015.1 Craterocephalus amniculus
GTGAACTTGATGCTGAACAGAGGGAACCGCGACATCCTTTTCCTCATCTGGAAACAGCGGCGGTTGGTAGCCGACGGCACACTCAAAGGGAGACATGCCGGTACCAGCTGACACCAAAATAAAACAGGAACATGGCAACATGACACAATAAAATCCCAGTAGAGGACCCAGACCTAACACTGCATTGATAAGTGATGGTTTTAGTGAATTTTAAATACAAAGATGAAATATTGTGCAAAGTCAATAGCTTTGGACTAACAAGACATATGAGAAGGTCAGATTGCTCTTTGCAGCATTTTGTGATATTATTCAGTCCATTTTAAGAATATTTGGCATGTTTATGAAGAGTGAAAAAAAAGTTCCTGTTGAAGTTTCTTTGTCTCTTATTGTCCAACTTGGCTTCTTGCTTTAGCATCGGGGCCAATGCTGGATACACAGCCTTGGTTAATTTATGATTGCCTTGTTCTTACAAACCCAAGATTACAGGCAAAAACAGCCAACTTTGCATTTCTAAACAATTTTGGCACAAAATATGCTTTTGTTAGTCATTTCAAGACTTGCTTGTATTTTTTAATGTTACTTGGCAAATGCGGTAAAAGTACCATGAACATGGCCTCAGTGGCACTGCTTCTTAAAATCCCTTTTTTTATTATTCGAGAAAGTGGAAAGGGGCAGAGCAGCTTGGGCTGTGGCCCTATTTCAGACACTTGAAAGCATGAACAATTTATTACCGTAGTTGAGTACCGTAGTAAGTACTTTTGAGCTGACTGTTAGAAATGATGATTTTCTGTTTGATTTCAAACTTTAGGCGAAGTTCTTTTAGGGCTTATCAGAAACTTAGCAGAAAACATTTAAATTTTGCGGTGTGAGTCCCGTCTTTCTTGCTTCTCTTCCTATTTCTTAGTTGTCCAGGAGGCATACAATAACAGACCCAAGGACTGAAGTCCACATGGTGCTGCCGTGACAACAGTCAGTACTAGATGTAGTGGTGTGTTGATGGTGGAATTTAGCCGGGCTGAAGCACAAAGGATGTATTGTTGAAGCGTTGTGGCTGTAGCCAAACTCACGTTTGCTCACACCTCTTTAGATCAACCTGATGCCTGCAGACCATCACTGATTAATGGTTACCAGTGTTATGTTTAAATTACACAAAGTGAGAAGATTTATGTCTCGCTCTGAGGTCTTAGCTAATTGCAGAATGATTTAAGAGGTATTAAATGTAATTTATATAAAATGCCTTCCACATTTCCAGTACTTTTGGTGCAGGGAAATTCACAAATCAACAGGCTGAAGAGTGGAAAAGGGGAGGAAAAGATTGTCATGTGTGGCAGAAGATTGAAATAGAGTGTGTCTGGTTGCCTTAGCTCTGGCAGATCTCCAAGGAAGTGACCCAATTTAAAAATCATCTTCCAGAATAATCCCATTTCAATCCCCGAAGATAATACTACAGATGAAAGTGGTCCGTTCTGCAGGTCTGTGTGTTGAGGTCTTCACTTCTGATTGATTTAGATCAATGGGGGTAAGCAAATAGAAACAAGCAGAGCAGAACATTTTAAGATCAAAAAGAAAAATATACAACATAAAATATACTGCATTTCTCTAAAGTACATAAACTACATTACCTTCTTTAATATATATATGTGAATTAGGAACCTTGATTGTAAGTGTTTAGATTGTATTTCGATAGCAAAGCCAATCTATATAAAAATTCTACCACATCACTCGCACTCACCAAGCACAGTAAATGTGCAATTCTATCGCTCCCTGTGGGAAAAAAATGACCCCACCGAGGTACAATAGTGTCCTGTTGAGGACACAGTTCACATTGTTCAATGGCCTCACAATGATGTGGGACAGTCCATCAATAAGTGTTTGATATACTGTACACAACTAAACTCACACTTTTTACACTGAAAAAAGGGCTCACCCAGTTCTGTCCTAACTTCATTTGCTCATCAGATGCCAAATTTCTGTCCGTATTTTATTGTAACTCAAGAATTTTAATGGCTGTTTGTCTTCCATTTTGTCCCACAGCTTATTATGTATTCAGGTTGTGCTTGCATTTTTGAAATAGCTGACTGATTTGACCAGGACAGAGTGAGTTAATTGGCCATGAGATGTTTTTGGAGTTTTGATCAGGGCTCTTCAACACTGGATAAAAAAAAGAAGAGAAGTATCCCTCTGGGCCAGTTACCCTAAGGCAGTCTTAATGAAGCTTTCTTTTTCTGCAAACACATCAATTTTATACCTTATTGCTGAGTCCAAAACATCTTTGCCAAATGTGACAGGGCAAAAGCACCTCCAAGGTAGGAAATGGAAATCATGTCTCCCCTCCAAATTTGAACTAATCTAACATATTAATAGAAATCATAGTAGACAACAAATACTTTTTATATTAATGTGCAACTGACTTATCTCATTTTTTTATGGGGAAAAATGCAGTCAGTGCATGTTAAACTGTCAAAGTGTAGCTTTGACAATTGTTATAAAATTTAAAACTTAGTCAAACTTCCTTATTTCTGCTGAATCGTTCTCTAAGAGACAGCTGTTCCAAAGTAGATTTAAGAGTTTGGCTTGACAGGCACCACTTTCAACTGTGTTTTCTCAAATGGCGCTCCTTTCCTTTGTGATGATGCAGGAAGGGAAGGTCAGTGTGTTTTTTGTTTTCTTCCAAGAGCCAAAGAAGCAGCAGAAACTCTTAAGTGGCGAATCAAATCCTTTACTCCTTCAGGAAAGATCAACGCTGAGATGAAAAATTCAGAATGTGAGCTTAAACTTTATCCATAAAGCTTACCAAATTTGAAATTAATTGGCATTAAGGTGCAGTTGCATTAGATATGGTTGGTGACTCTGGCATGCTGCTGGATTAACTGGGTAACCTCATGTTTACGCAGAGGATTGTGGTTGGAAAGGGTCATTGTTTGGGAGTGTTTGTTGAGTGCCATGGACAGTAATTACTAAAGTTTGGAATGACTTAACTGAATACCAATGAAATGAAGCTCCTTTGCCTCAAGCAGCCAACAAGAGTTGGTGTAAAGGATTTGTATCAATAAAGGCGAAACAAGGGAGAAAAATGGAGTCCATTCTATTCCCTGAAAGTTTCCACATATCTGAACTGGGCTCAAATGTTACAGATAGAACAGCGTAAGTGTCATGTGTTATGTTGTGCTGTTTATGCACCTCTTGTCACAGATGTTTGACTTAATAAGCTCCCATAAAATTAACAAACTGATTACCTTGTGAGCTCCAGTGACCAAATATTAACATATTAAAATTGTGCAGTTGCTCTAGTTTACCCTCTTACTGCCAGTCTTGTTCTATCACAGCACAATCCTCTTATTCATACAGTTTAATGGTACCTGCTTGTTACCCATTTATGTTAATGAAGAAAATATGCAAAGCTTTCACGAATGATACACTATTGCTCAATTCTTCCCCTTTGCCCTATCACTGGTTTCTGCCCATCTGCTTTGGAGAGGTAAGGTGGCTGTTACCTTTCAAGGATCAAGGGGTAGTTGTCAGTTACCCATAGAATTTGCCCCCAACACCACAGCTGAACTGCTAAATGACCATTACTCATTGATCCCTGAAAGAAAAGGAGGGGGTGGTTGGACTTACCCCTGTAAGTCACTGGGGTAGGGCTATGGCGAGGAATTAGGATTTGGCTTATGTCCATATTTGGAGGAAAGTGCACAGAGTGCTTTTAATGGTGGGACTGTGGTTTGGGAGCATAATGCAACTGTTTCTTTAGTTATTTGTATTCATCCATCTTTTTTCTTCCAGTTTCATGGCTTTTGATTTAAGCACCAGAAGTACTTGTTTGAAATAGAAGTCCAAACTACTTGGCTGGATTGGAAAACCATCATGACTTCAGTTTTCTCTTGCAACATTATCATGAACTTACTGAATGCCATTTCATTGATTCTGCTGACCTTTCAGAAAATGAACCAGAAGGTGCAGAAGGTACTTACGAACCTATATGAATGATGAAATTCTATGCTGGTAACTCTGAGGAATAGTAATGATATGGTTTTAATTAAAAACCCAATTTAATCTTTTTACTAAGTTCATTCTTTGTCTGACCCAGGGGGATCCATATCACAATAATAAAATTACAATGCAGTATAGGTTAGAAAACAAAGTCTAACAAACAAATAAAAACACACACACAAAGCTGCTTAATTCTAAAAAAGCAGCTTTGGCATTCTTTATTTTCTCTGCTACTTTAGGCCACTGCTGTGTTTGTTGAGCAGGACTCTGCAGAGTTCTGTAGCAATGCGTGTCATGAAGTTGTGTCTGTAAAGATGTCACTTTTTGCGCCACTAGAGCGTCTTTTAATATCAGGATAATTTGTCACCATTTACACCTGTACTTTCCAATGCCGACAAAGCAACCACGTTTGCACCATTGGCACCTTTACCAGCTGAAACAGTTATCTTAAGCCTTTGGGAACTGTAAATGAAAATAAACTTAAAAAATTTAGCTGATCGTGTTTTGAATTCTGGTAAACATACTGTACTTGTATAGCACTTTTCATTTTGACAATTCAAAATGCTTTGACACTACATGTCACATTAACCCATACAGCAAATCTGTTTTAATATAATAAGTGCTTTAAGCTATCACATACCTTCATACCCTGACACAATGTGGGGTTTGACATGTAGTCAGGCAAAGACTGGAATTTATCCATCAACTTTCCGGATGGCAGACGACTGCTCTCCTTCCTCAGCTACAGCCACCCTTGCAAAATATAAGGAGATGCATTGAAATTTTTCATGTCACTTCATTTTCTTTATTAACTTATTTTTGTAAGTTTTTTTCCCATAATGATTGTGTTTCATGGTCACATCATCGATTTCAAACACACACTTCAGCATTTTTTTTTTTTTTGTTCTGGTCAGAGCTTGTGTGCTACCTTCATTTTCTCTACTTCTGGTCGTTTGGTGTCAGTGACCCTGACAGCCGAAAATATGCACTCTAGAAAATGTTGCATCATTCTTGGCATAGAGGATATTAAGGGATCAGATAACTTCTGACCTATCTTTAAAAGTAGGCTTTCCCGACTTCTGCCTCTTTCAACCCCTCCTCACCCATTCTCCCCTCATACTGTTACCGTATTCCATAATTGTTACCATTATATTATTATTATCGCTAAATATTGTTATTACTGTTTTATATAATTTATCATTATTTATGGATTTATTTATTTATTTCAAAATTAAGTGGGCACTGCTTTTTATTAATTTATTATTTTTCTTTTCCGTTAGATAATCTGTAATGACACACACACAAATACTACCTGCCTTTTAGACCCCATTTTATGGTTTCTTTGGTGTTTTCCCATCTGCCTATAAGACGGCAGTGGTGAGGCCCCTTCAGAGGAAGAGTAATTTATACCCGAACATTCTTGATAACTACAGACCTGTATCCAACTTACCGTTTTTGAGTAAAATGATTGAAAAAGTTGTTTTTAGCCAATTAAATGAATTTTTAAATGAACACAGTATTTAAGAAAGATAACAATCTGGTTTTAGGACAAACCACAGTACTGAGATGGCCCTCTTAAAGATTGTTAATGAACTTAGGTGTAACTTAGATGCAAAGAAACTCTCTGTTCTGGTGCTGCTCGATCTTAGTGCTGCCTTCGCCACAGTAGATCACCATATTTTATTAAACATACTCAGAAGTGTGGTGGGCCTCTCAGGTACTGTTCTTAATTGGTTTTACCCCTACCTCAGGGATCGTAAATTTTTTGTAAGTATGGATGCATGCTCCTCAGGAATTCAGGAAATGCAGTGTGGGGTTCCCCAAGGATCAATATTAGGCCCAGTACTTTTTAACCTGTACATGTTGCCACTTGGGGACGTCATCAGGAGACACAGCATTGCTTTTCACAGCTATGCTGATGATACGCAACTTTACATCGCCGTGTCTACTGATGACCTAGAGCCAGTTAACACCTTTTTAAACTGTATTTTAGATATAAAGTCATTGATGGCAGAGAATTTATTACAGCTCAACCAGGACAAGACTCAGGTTTTAATCATCAGTCCTGAAGACAATTGAGGTAGCTTTTCATGCAACTTTCGCAGTGTGTGAGAAATCTGGGTGTTCTTTTCGACTCTGAGCTGAATTTTATTCCACACATTAGAAATGTCACAAAGACAGGATTTTACCATCTTAAAAACATTGCTAGAGTCCGCCCGTTTCTCTCTCTTGCCAGCACGGAGGTGCTGATGCATGCTTTTATTTCTAGCAGATTAGATTATTGTAATGCCCTGCTCTCTGGCCTTCCTAAGAAGAGTACTGCCAGCTTCCATCTACTCCAGAACTCAGCAGCACGAGTTCTGATGAGGGCCAGGGGGCGGGAACACATTACATCAGTTTTAAAATCGCTGCATTGGCTCCCCGTGTGTTTCAGGATTGATTTTAAGGTTCTTTTATTGGTTTATAAATGTCTTAATGGTCTTGGGACTTCTTATTTATCTGACTTGCTTTTAGACTACAAACCCTCGCAGACCCTCAGGTCCTCTGGTACCGGCCTTTTGGTCATACCTAAAGCTAGGACCAAAACACACAGTGAAGCATCATTCCAATATTATGGCCCTCGCCTGTGGAACGGCCTGCCAGAGGGCTTCAGGGCTGCAGAGACTGTAGATGCTTTTAAAAAGAGGCTCAAGACCCATCTTTTTAACCTAGCTTTTAACTTAACTTTTTAATTATTTAGTTATTTTAGTTATTGATTTTCTTAGTTTATTTATTTAGTCATTTTTATGCCTTTATTTATTTGTCTGTTTTATCAATTATTAATTTTACCTCTGTCCTAAACTGACTATTTAAAATATATTACTTTTCTTTTATCGTTCTTATTACGTTTGGTCTATCTATGCTCATTTAAGCATCTTATACCGTGTTTTATTTTTTATCTTTTATCTTTTTAATCCTCTGGCTCCAGTTTTTCCTCATGGGGATCCTCCACGTCGGGGGCTGCCTCTCCGGTCTGCGGGGATGTGGCTGCGGGGTCGCCCTGCAGGATGTCTGGCCGGGCCCTGGATTGCAGTTCTGTGGCTGTGGTCGGGGTCCTCGCCTGCCCTGATCTTGGCGGCTCCTGTGGGGATGACCTCTGTGGTCGCTGGTGGGGCGGCTACCGGTGTGGACGGGTCCCCAACGTATCGTTTCCTCAAAGCGGTGTCAAGCCATTTGTCTTTTAACTTGTCTTTTAATTCTCTTTCTCAAACTTTATTCTTATACAGTTTCAGTTAAAGAGACAGAAACTAGTAGGCATAGTTTTAATTCTAAGAATAGAAGAGTGGCATCATGTGTTTGTGTTTGTGTTGTGTGTGCGTGTGTGCATGTGTGTGTGTGTGTTTGTGCGTGCATTTGTATATGTGTGTGTATGATTATAAATGTTAAGTAGAAAGCATTTGTAAAATTGATCATTTCCAGTCTTATATTTTTAATATTTGCTTTTACATTGTAAAGCACTTTGTATTGCATTTTAATGTATGAAAAGGGGCTGTACAAATAAAGTTTGATTTTATTTGATTTTATTTTAGAGCCCAAACCGTTTAGAGGCTGTTTACTTCCTGGATGCGCATGTGTGCACGATGCAGACGCGCGTTTGCTGCGGCCGCCAGTGCATCCAGCGTCACGCCGCGGCACGCGCTCCGCATGCATCGCGCATGCACAGGAAGCTAGATGGAAACCTCCCGATATCTCTGGCTACATGATGAATATCAAGAAAGTGTTCCAACGTGTCAGTCAGCATGAGGGTGAGTAAACACATCATTCTGAGGACGGAGTATCCCTTTAAGGGTTGATAAAAAACTAAAGTATTGAACTGATTAATACAAATGAAATGGTCCTTTATCTCTTATTGTACATTCACTTTCTGAACTGTCTGAATAAAGCTGCACACCCCTGGTGTAGGAGGTATAAGTCACGCCAACTCCAATGTGAATAGCAGAACAACACTGTGCTTTAGAGACAAAATGTTTCTCATTTAAATGATGAAAAAGAGAATTAACTAAAATCCTTTTCCTGTGTTTTCCTCATCCATTCAGATACACACAAGAGTTCCAAAAAATCCCATTTCAAAATCTGAAATATACATGAAAAATATACATTTGAGCTGAAATTTGAGTCAGTATTTGTTTTCTTTCTTGTTCACTTACCTTTCAAATTGTGTTTCACACATTAAAATCCACTTAAAAGTCAGATGTCAAAACTTCATTGGATATGGCAGGACCTTCCTTTGAGAAGAAAGTAGAAATATAATTTTGCATTTAAATATCTTTTATTCCAGCTGACTTGATGTTGAGTCCTGCTCCCTCTGCTAAAATTACAAAACAAACACATATCACGTAACCTGTATTACCTAAAACATTGTACTAAGAAATATTTGTGATATAATTGGAATATATGTGATTAAATATTCCAATATGAAAAATTTCCACATAAAGAAATTCCTCCAACTATCTTCTGCTGCTTATCTGGAGTCTGGTAAAAGGACAGCAGCCTATGCAGGGAATCCCAGACTTCCCTCTCCAGAGCCACATTAGCCAGCTTCCAGACCAGTCGAGAATTAGAATCCCTCCAGTGTTTTCTGAGTGTACCTCGGGGTCTCCTCAGGTGGCTGTGCCCAGAATGTCTCCCCAGGGAGGCGTCCAGGAGGCATCTTAACCAGATGCTGGCTCATCTTAATGGGGAGGAGCAGCGGCTCTACGCTAAGCCCTTTCCAGATGACAGAGCTTCTTTTAGTCACAACCCAGAGCTCCTGAGCATAGGTGACGAAGATGGACTGGTAAATTGACAGCTGTACCAAAAAATGGAGCTCCTTCTTCACCATGGCAGAACGATAAAGAGTCCCCATCACTGCAGATACCACATGTATCCACCCATCGATATCTCACTCCATTCATTCCTCACTAATGAACTAGACCCCGAGATACTTGAACTCCTCCACTTTTGGCAGAACCTCATTTCTGACTTGAAGCGAACTCTCCACCTTTTTCCAACTGAGGACCATGCTCTTGGATTTGAGGTGCTGATTCTGATCCTGACTGTCTCACACTCAGTTGCAAATTACTCCAGCGAGAAATGGAGATCAATGCTTGATGAAGCCAATAGAACCACATCATCTGCAAAAAGCAGAGACCTGATCCCGAGGCCACCAAACCAGACCCCCTCAACACATCAGCTGCACCTAGAAATTCTGTCCATGAATATATTACAAACAGAATCTGTGACAAAGGGCAACCTTGGCAGAGTTCAATCCAAAGCAAGTCTGACTTGTTGCCAGCAATGCATACCCAGCTCTCATACAGAGCACCCCCCACAGGAAGAAGAAAGACACAGTCAAACACCTTCTCCAGTCTACAAAGCACATGTAGACTGGTTGGGCGAACTCCCATGCACCCTCCAAAACCCTGAAGAGGGTAAAGAGCTGGTCCACTGTTCCACCAGGACGAAAACCACACTGCTCCTCCTCAATCCAAGACTCAACTATCTTATGGAGGCTCTTCTCCAGGACCCCTGAATAGACCTTACCAGGGAAGCGGAGGAGTGTGGTGCCCCTGTAGCTGGAACCACCACCCCAGTCCCAAAGGTCTGACTTTTCTTTTCGTTCTTATGAATTCATAATGTACTGACTGCTCACAGGATGAAAGGACCATTTTACCCAGAATGACAAGAAGTGTTTCTGAACAGAATTATCATCTAAAGGTTTAATTCTTTTTTCTTTCTACAATGTAAGAAAATGATTTTTTGTCTGCAGCTTTGGTCTCAAATCAGCCACTTCATTGGTTTAGGTACCACAGTTGGTTTTTGGGTGGATTGAGATTCTTGCTCTGTTTTAATTCTCTTGTCTTTCTCTAAAGTGAAAAACTGATTCTTCTTCTGCAGCCTTGCTCGGAGGTCTGCCACATGATTTTTCAGTTCATCCAGTTGGTTTTGCCAGTATTGAGCTGGTGGTCTCTGGACATTGGCTGCAGGATTTGTTAACATCTCTTCTCTCTGTTGATGATGGTGGTGCAAGGTCAGCAGATGTCTCACATTGTGTCCCGTCATGCCTGAAATCTTTTGCATTGGGTTCTGCAGGGTTACCAGGTATTGGTGGACCCCACAGCCTTTATTGTGGGTCTTGTTTCCCTTAATCTCTGCTTTGTTTGGACTACAACTGATTTATAATAGCAAACTGTGCCCAAAGATCAGTCAAAATCTTTGTTTGAGAAATACGTTAGTTCTCAAAATAATGTACAAAGATAAGACAAAATCTTTGCTTGAAGTTGAGAAACATGGTATTGCTCAGTACTTTGTCCGAAGAACTGTCAAAATGTTTGCTTTGACTCCAGCAATAGAATGTTTTTCAAAATGATTAAATAATGTTCCTACAATTTGTCTTTGTTTACCAAACAATCTTGAAATGATTCAAAAATCAACCCTGATGCTTTGTAAACTCATCTCCATGCTCAGTTATCCCACAAAAAAGCATTCTGGACAAAATCTGTTTTGTTGTTTAGTCACATCTTATTTATTTCTTAACCCTCTGGGGTCTAGGGTATAAATGGACGGTTTTGGCTGCTTCTGATTTTATTCTTGTATTTCACCTTTAAATACACTTCAATCAGCCTTGTTTGGTATCATTCTTTTCAGCATAATCTCAACTGTGTGGTTTTAAAGGTATTTTGTCATTTTGATTTAATGTATCAAAACGCTGGACTTGAAATCACACAAAAAACACAAAATCCGAATGGAAAAATGTTGAATATATTACTGTCAAGACTACAAATATGTGTAACGAACCATGTTTACAATTTAGAATGTAAATATAGATTGTAAATTTAAAATAACTCATGTATAAATTTGGAAAATAACTGTTAGATTCAACTTTAAACATTAAAATGCAATGAGTACCTCAGACGGGTTTAAAATACAGCATTGCTCCTTTAAAGTCAGACAGCTGGACTTCC
>JAVQJG010177131.1:0-15644 GCA_036024015.1 Craterocephalus amniculus
TTAAATAAATGCTTTTCATTGTATTGTTTTGCAGGTTTGGTTTCAGAACCGCAGAGCGAAGTGGAGGAAAACAGAGCGGGGGAGCTCAGACCCTGATGGAGGGAAGGAGCAGATGAGTGAGGGCTCTCCTCCATCTCGCAGCATCAACTCTCAGTCTCCTGTGGATCAGGGAAGAAAACAAAAAGAACCTCTGGAGATGCAGCAAAGGTTAGAAAAAAAAGGATGAATGTTGAGAAACTGTGTCAGATTAATGCTGCATCTGGGCAATGGTGATAAATTAGAAACAGTTCCTATGCCAGTTGTAGAAATCATTTTACGTATTTGCATTGTATTCTTAAATAGTTCCTCAAAATAATTTAATTTCTTTATCAAATACTTAGAATTTATTGATACTTGTACATATGTTGTTGCACTTATATAAAAAACTGTGAGATTCCATTTGTCCAATAGATAATTACAGAAGATACAGTATGTCTGTTCTCTCCAGTATCAACAGGACAGTGGGTCCTGGTGCTCCTTTCTTCCCATCCTGCATACCAAGCACTCTCCTCAACTCTGCCACCTACGCCCAGGCGCTCTCCCAAGTTGCCACGCTGAAAGGTAAATATAATTCTCTAACTTGCAGATGAGAAAAAAACTGCTTTCAACCTTCTAACCATGAACCCAACTTTTTTCCAGGCAATGGTTTATGCTCCTGCTGTGTTTCTGACCCCATGGGCCTATCCTTTCTGCCACCCTACGGTTGTCAGGGCAACCGAACAGCCAGCGTGGCTGCCCTGCGCATGAAGGCCCGTGAGCACTCAGAGGCTGTCCTGCAGTCTGCCAACCTTCTCGGTGCAGCCGCTGGACCCGGTTCCAGCGTAGGAGTTCTTTCCGGAGTCGGCGTGAGTACAGCCGGGGTGGTGAGACCGACGGTGGGTCCTGCCATGGAAGTGCCCGGCGCCGGAGTCAGAGGGGGAGACAACTCCAATACCAGCTCGTCCACGAAAGTCCCGATCCTGGGTGGCGGTTCTGACAAACACCCTCATTGCTCCAAGGAGCCACTGGAGAAAAAATGAGGTGCTGGACACAAACATGGATGTACTGATAACCTGTGTGAACGTGCCTGTTATTCCCTGTTATACTTTGATGAGCAAACTAAGCACAACCACTCCTGGTTTGGCTGATTCCAACATCCTGGCGGAGACTCTTCAGAGATCACGTTGTATGGATGCAAACATTAAAATATTTATTTGACTGTAAATTATCATTGTGACAAACGGTGAACAGGGGTCTTGCTGCCCTCTTTAAAGCACAACTGTGGTTTGGATTTTTATCTGTCTACATGCACTCTTGGACTCGATTAGATGGAATAACATAGATGCAACATGAGTGCAACAAAGGCCTATTTGATAATGTGAATTTAAATAATCTTGATGCCTCTTGTTTTCATGAAGAGGACAGTCGTTTTGATCGTGAGTGTTAATGCATGAATACTGAGTGTTCACCTGATGACTGATCTGAGAATTTAGCAGTATTTGAAGGTCAGTGATGGGCTAAAACCATGTCCTTGTTATGATTTTAAAGTAAAAGTGCACTTTAATATTAATCAGCCTTTTTTTTCAGTGTAAATGTGCGTAGTTTGTTCATGTAGGAACAAAAAGCAGACTGGAACGTATACTCAGTGACATGCAGAGCAGCAATTGTCCCCTCCACTCTGTTAGCAAATCTGTAGAGCCGGCAGACAGGGAGGACGCCAGTCCTGTTGTGACATGTTCTTTAAAACAATTAAAGATGTAGTTGCTCATGTTTCTCTCCTGTTGCCTCTTGCTCCAGCCATCTGTTCTGATACATTATTTATCAGCTTCTCTTAAAGCCAGGAGTGGAGAGCAATTGTGACTCTTATTATTTATTTACTTTTAGGAACGCTCTCCTCTTTTCCTGTCTCGGAGCATTTCTTAATAAACCCCATTAAATGTTATTTATACATTATATATATATATATATATATATATATATATATATATATATACTATTCATTAATGCTTTACATTTTTTTAAAAGCATAATTTCTCATCACCTCAGGGGTTTCCACACTCTAGATCATTACAGGCAATACATATGTTGATTTATTGATTCTTAATATCGCTTCACACTATTCATAGTAGAATGACTTGAATGAAGGATCAGCTGATCACACTGAGAATACTTAACCTCAGAGCACACAAGCAGTAGTTCGGCTGATTCAATTTGCGTCCTTGAGGATTTTCAGGAAATTACTTTTGATAGTCGATAACACAATTAAGTAAACTACACACACATTATCATGAATAATTGATGAGAAATTATGTATTACCATGAAGTACTGGTTCAATAATTGATGAGGCGACACCCTGGTGACACAGAAGAGATAATGTCAGAATTTGTGCCAGGTTGAACACAGAGCCCTCAAATTCCCTTTTTTATGCCATTGTGTAAGCATGTTGTAAATATCTTACAATCATATCAATAAAGTGATGCTTTTATGGGCTGACTTGACAGGATTTTCATTGAAGCTGCATATTTGCCTCCAGAACACATACACACACTCTTGTACTCGCTCAGGCTGACATAAAAAAGTTAAAAAATTAGATACTTATCTTTATATATTTGGTATCATACTGTAACATTATTTGATGGAAAACAGTTATTTTCTTACAGCTATTTATTAAAGCTTCTAATAATTAAAAAACACTGTGACCTAATATAATAATTTAGTTGTAGTATATGAGAGAGAAAAGTTGTTAATCCCATAGACATGGCATCTAATGATAACACAATATCCCTATACAAATCAGCTCCTCTCCCAAACTGTTGTAGTATGGACGGGTGATTTCCAGCCATCTAACACAAAAGATGTGAAAAACACATTCAGTCTCTCCAAAATTGAATACAGTAGCTGTGGAATTTAATCATTCGCCAAAACAAAGGATGCTGAAGTTGTAATGACTCCGATCATCATTAAGTTCTGCATGGTGCCCATAATTCACTGCTTTAATATTTCATAAACAAGTCAAGTTGGTGTTGACATTCAGCTGTGCATGTGGCATCATTGATAATTTTCTGTCACCTAAAAAAAGTCCTGAGGCAGTTTTGTGGAGCATTGTTATATCAAATTAGCTGGAGAGCAGCCAGAAAAGCAGACGAACATGGTGAATGTGGAGGACAACAGTTAAACTCTGTTCTTACATTGCAGTTAATGGGCTTCTTTTGTTGCAGTAATGAAATATTTTTCTGCAGGGATGCAGAGAAATATGTCCTTTGCACGTTCATTCATCCTCCGACACACTACGACACACAGAAAAAGACAGCAAACTCAAGAAAGACTTGCCCCCACATGCAGCTTTCTTGCTCGACATTAGGTGCAACACCCATTTTTAACTTTTTTTCTAAGCTTACTTCCAAATGTAGACATAAAGAGCATCCCAGTCTGCTCCACCATAGGACCAAGAAGACTTTTAATTCCTACAACAGAGCTGATCAATAACCCAATCTATTAGAATCAGTTAAGTTCATCTCTGAATGGAGGTTACACAAACAAAGCATATCTTAATGCAGCAAGTAATGCGCCTGCCTGCTGTCTGCCACATAACCACAGCTCTCCTCTTCCTTACTCAGCACAAGGGAAGAGCATCATCAGCGTTTGAGATCAATTCTATGGTCCTCGGTGGCCTACTAACAAAACTATGTTGATACAAAGTATAAAAGTCTCAAACTTGTATAAAAACCCAGGTATGTATTAAAAAGAAAAACATTCTGTAGACAGATAGACCGTGGTGGCGTTTCTAACTTTGGCCACTAGAGGGGCGTAGTGAGCAGGAAACTTCTCCAGACTTTACCCTGGTGGGGAAAGGGAGCATTTTGGATAAATAATATATTACAAGGTTTTTGTTTGGGATGTTTTTGTTTAATTGCTTTGCATATACAATTTTATTAATAAGAAATTATAAGTGTTTTATAGGATTTTGGGATATGTTTGATATAAGTGAAACAGACATATAGAAACCTACAGATGAATATGAGAAGGAGGAGAGAGGTTTGTTGAAAAAGGATTACATCAGCAGCCATTTCTAATGTTTAGTGAGCTTTTTGTGTGTATGTCTGGTTGTGTGTGCATATGTGGAGGACTGCTCCTCCATTCAGGCCCATTTGTGTGTGTCCATCATCCTGGTAAACTAGCCCTGCATTCGCCAAGAATCTCGGGGACCTATCTGCTACAGCAATCTCCTGTTATAGCAGCGTGCTGGGGGACTGGGGGGGTCAAAAGGGGAGGTAAAGTAACGCCCCTTCCTTTGAGTCATGGCCTTTTCTGCCGAGGTGAGTGAGGCCGTAGTCAGGAGGATTAGCCATTCATGGATGTCTAGTTTTATGAAACTAGTAGAGTTCATGTTAAGATGCTCCTCTTGCACATATTTTGAGAAGAAATTATAAAAAATGTGGAAACACATGACGAAGCTACAGTCTGAAGTATGTTGTGATGCAGTGGGGGGTGACTAAGAGCCACTTGTTGACACTCCATGCAGTCAGTCGTGTTCAGTGAGAAGGGTGGCACTCTAGTGTGAGGCAGTTAAGCTATTTATGTCTCCCAAACTGTATCCCCCTCCGTCCCTTCCTACTCACCCACCCAGCATCTACAATAACAACACATCTTCAGAAAATGTATTATTTGGTTCTTTTAGCTTAGACCACACAACTTCCTGAATGAGTTGCCTGACCTTCCCAGTTTACGGACAGTTAACTCTCCTCGCTAATGGGCAAAGTTGCTGTTCAGATTTATAAATAGTTGAGAGGCTGTTTGTTTCATCTGTCTGACACTCGACACCAAAGGATCTCGTAGACCCGCATGCTAAGTGAAGCCCTCACTCTGTCCCCTCATGGTGGACATTCGCTCTGGGACAACTCCTCTATTTCCGTCTGGTCTCCTGTTCAGAGCCCTGCCGCCTGCTTATGGTCAGTTGGTCAGAGATCTCACAGTGGACCACAAAGAGACTTTTGCTTTGGACTGATATCAATAGAAAAAGTCTGGAGCAGCCAGAGAGGGGTTGTGTGAGGTGACAGTTGCAGGGCCAAACCTGCAAAGTATTTTTTTGGGGAGACAGAGACTTCTGAGGACTTAACGAACAGTTCCAAAACTATGGATTATAAAACTGGAAGGTAAGATGAGCTTGCTGTGGATTGTTTTTGAAAGGGGAGAATGCAATGAATAACATCAGAGAAATGTTCAAGCAACACATAAAGTCAACCAGGTCGGATATGCAATTTCAGTGAGTTTGTTTGATGTGGGCATTTTCATTTAGATAGATTCACATCTACAAAATAGGTGGAGAAAACAAAGCAAAACTGGCACTATGGTACTGTACATAGTTAGATCGCCATGGACAGTTTGGCTTGGGGAGGTGGGACATTTGCTTATATTTATATTAACATTCAGTCCTACCCTTCTGTTCTCAGAAGTAAAAGATAAGTAGGTGCTTAGCCTTCCCTCGTACCAGAGTTGAAAATGACTCCTCTTTGGTGTCAGGTTTTAGAGCAGGAGGCCCGTCACGGTTAAAAAATAACCCTGTCACATGCAAAAACGAGCAGACAGAGATGAGATGATCATTTCATAAAAAAGCATCTATATCGAAAAATGTGCATGTTATTGCTAAAAGTGTCTTTGTAATGTTGATGAATTGAGAAATTCTGTTTCAAAATAATGACAAACTATAAAACCAAAAATGGAAATAATGTAATTATTCCATCTGCATGGACCTGTTTTTGCAGTTTAGGTGGAAAAAGGCTAATTTAGATATTTTCATTGTTTTGACTATTTTAATCAAAATACATTTTATAAACTGACACATTTTTTTAGCAAGCTTTTAGAAGCTACACAGAAAATCATAGAATGTCACTTTTTGATGCTCACTTTGCTGGTCAGTAGCCTACAGCAAAACAGTAAGTAACTGAGGATGATCATAAAGTGAATGGCCTCCAGGTCAGAAGATATTAATGAACAAGAGGATATTCTAGTAAAAGTGACGGCTGCTTGGCAGCTGCACAGCATTTAAGCATCCATGATATTAAAAAGCTGCATTTAAATCTGCAAACATTTTAATTAAATACAGCATAATGGAGACAGCATGAGATAAATAAGCCATCCCCTGGGATTAAGAGAAACCAGTAATGTTACAATTGACTAGTAATAATCTATTTACTGATTTAGTAATGTTATGATGATTGCTTTGTTAAGTTTATGATGGGTCTTTTAAATCCAGATTAATGTTTTGAAAACCCACCTAAAATAATACAGACATCAGGATGGAGATAACGGAGCCTGGAGGACTAGAAAATGCCTCACAGCTGCCAGATGTATTCTGTTATCATACTTACCTGCAGGCTTGCACTGCATGCTTTAGATTTGATGATGCAGAGAAGTTTAATTCATGAAAAGACTAACTTTACATCTGATATTACTGTTTTTTGGAAAGTTTATTTAAATCCGAGTGATTAACAAATATTTGAATTTCACTGGAAGATTATGACACAAATTATGACCCCCACCTGCAATAAAATTTCTACTCTTGCCTCTAAAACCTAAAATTAGAAGCAGTTCTACTAATGGATATTCTACTCCATGTACCACCTGCTCTCTTGCTCGGCTGTAGTAAAACCAAAAGTTAGTTTTCAATAATTCATAATTGACTTGTCCCAACCACATTTTTTTCCCCTTCGACTCATAGAGAGAGAGCTAAATTCAAGTTTTGTCACCTACTCTGAATCTTCTAACCTCAAATTGTAAATCAAATCAAATCAAAAAGGGGAAATTTTGTGTTATTTCTGACCTAATATTAGGGTTAATACAACAATATCATCTAGCTGGCATGTATCAGTGCGTGTACACTGAACTAAATTTGTACTGATGCATCTTGATTACCCAAAATAACTCACGTGAGTCTGTCTTTCCCGAGCCTAGCAACAGGGTGGTTTTATTCGCAGCATGTCCCTGAAGGTCACTGTGATTGAGTGGAAGGATTTACAGAGCTGTTTTCAGAACCACATTCCTGCTTGAAGCAAAGGGGAAAAAAAGGCCAGCTATCATGAATTTAGCATCACAATGATGAAGTCATTTGAGATTTTTAACTGATCTCAAGTTAGAGAAAATTTTATGCATATTTTAGATTATAGATCAAGATTGAAAGACTTTGTACTCACTGATGCAAACTACTGTTTCTGAAAGTGTTATTCAGCTTCATGATAAGAGTCAAGGCTTATGCTTCTTTTCGCTTTCTTTTAGGTAAACTGCAAATTCTGGGATTGTTTGTATAGGAGCAAACTATAGGAGCACAATGACTTAGGAGCAACTCCCAATCAGAGGCCCCCAAACTGCGGGTGCTACAGCCCCACCGGCAGGCACAGTGTGTAATTTTGAGGTCTATATTTGCATGAATGACTGAGCAACTGAAGAGAGAGTTTTTTGTCAGTGAGTCTACATCATGACCTCAGTTGAGAAGCGACGCTCCAGCCGGAAGGGCGGTGGACATCGGAAACACAGCGATGGAGGATTTAGTGACACTTCCAGCGGTGGCTCCTTCTTGGATGAAAACGACCGAGAGGTCAGCAATCTGACAGACAGAGCATTCAGGAGTCTCTGCATCGGAGATGAAGCCGTTTATAATGACTCCGACCTGAGTTTGTCTTCACCCAGCACCCAGAGAGACAGACAGCTGGCTTTTAGTCAATGTGTCCAGAACAGAGACATAGAGGACAGCGAGAGGGAGGAACTAAAGCGAGCTGCCCACGAGAATTTCAGCCTCCGAATGCAGCAGTACGGACAGGACTGGATCCATGGAGGAATGTACGGTACTGAGATCCATAAAGATCCACAGTGGGAGCTTTATGGGGAAAGGACACAGGGGAGGCTTTCTGCCACATTCCAGCACTCCTTCGTGGAAACTTCTCAACAGGGAAACTCTTTAAAGGAGGACGAGCTCTCCTTTTTCAGCAATGGAGCCACAGAGTTAAGTTCACAGCAACGCAGAAGTCGTTCCCGAGTTTCCTCTCTCATCAGAGCCTTTAACTCTGAAGGGCAAAGGGAAGGAGCAGGAATGAATGATAAACTCAGAGACTGGAATGATGAGACAAGTTGGGATAAATCAGCGCTCATGAGTATTCAAAGGGAACTCTCTGAATTCTCTACATCATACCAGCAGTATGATAACAGTCATTTCTCATCTGTTGGCCCGTTTTCATCCAGAGACGCCAGCTACTATTCCTCTGAAGTAGCAGCAATGGCTCACATGTCTAATAATTCTGCATCTTATATGAGGTCATCAAACAGTCAGCACAGCATGACTCAGGTCAACTGTAGCTCTAACTTCTTTATACACAGTGAGTTTAGTCCCTTCAAGGTCTGGAGGGAGCATAACCGGTTCCCATTCCAGCGAGGAGAAGTTTCTGGCTTCATGCACTGCTCAGAGTTTCCTAAATGGTACGAGACACCGATGTACAAAGAGCTTTCTGTTGACAATCAACCACAGAGTTATTTCAGGGGTATCAGATATCCCAGGAATAACCTGGCACCTGTAGCTACTCAAAGTTCTTCACGATCCACCTCAACATCCTCGGTTCTGCAGAAAGCTTCGGCTGTGAAGAAACGCTGCGAATCAGAGTTGGCAGGACATTTTCCTCACAGGAAGAGGACCCAGAGCCTGGGAAACCACAAGCTTCCGTCCCAACGGCCATCAACAGCCTCACCCACCATTGAAATGTCCCGACGTGTCAGAGACACAATAAGTACTGTCAAAGCTCTCCAGCAAAAAATCAAAATGATGACGGAACAAAATATCACTGCAGGAGTGATAAATAATCAGCAAGGACCTCTATATAGGGATGATCATTCACTTCACTCAGGAAACAACCCATTAATGGTGCAACCAAATGTTGTTAGCAGTAACACAAGCACAACTCCCTTTAACATCAGCCAGCTGCTCACACCTTTGGTCCATGCACATCAGGACACAGAGACGTCAGCCTTCCAGCGGTATGAAGTCTCCCCTCAACCAATGGAGCATGCACCAGTACGAGCTGAAAGCAGAGGAGCCACTCCTGATGTCAGGATGTCCAGCTACAAATCACGAGCCACAAGCCTACTTTTCAACCTCAAAGACAACAGGAAGAGAGTAAAGAGCACCTACAGTCCAACCAAATTCAAAGGCTTGGATACAGTGGATAAAGTCAAACAGTCTTCAGTCCAGGAACCAAGAGAAACTGTGATAGATATCCTCAATTTTCCAGATTCAGATATGAAATTTCTCCAGCTAGAAGAGTCCAGAAGGATAAATGCTGATGCAAACCAGTATTACAGCCCTGGGCAGTCTCTTAGTAACTCTCAACCAGCAACAGTAAATCCAGGCCAATATCCAGAAAACACTGCGACTGATTACCAGGCACTTCAGATGCAAGGTCAAACAGTTCATCACTTTGGGTTCAGTGGCTTTATACCTGAAAATTACACCAGCAATCAGCTGGCTAATGGACAGAATCCCCATGAATATTTACCATCATTTACTCCCTATAGTCAAGGTGTGATAGAAAATGTTGGAACTGTGGGAGGACTTAAACAGCCTTGTGCGACAATGAACACAGCAAAGCAAAATGCTGACAACAGTCATAGCAGAGAATATTTAATAAGCAACACAAGTACTGAACAAGCTTTTAATGAAACAGTGGGAAGCGTATTCACAAAGGTGGATAGATATGAGGAGCTCAGTGTTAACAAACATGATTTTAATGTTTCCTTGCAGGATAAGTGGAGACAAGCAAACAGCCAAGATAAAGAAAAGCTCTGTATGAAAGCAGTTGTCTCTCCATCGAAAGAAGAGGCAGCTCCTTCAATGGAAAGGCTGAGAAAAGATATTCTGGCGGGTCAAAATAAAGAGCTTGAGAGGGTAGAGATGAGGGAAAGTTTTAGTTTTAGAGCATCTTCTCATAACATGGGTGGTTTTATCAGTGCAAATGTCTCCAACCAAATCCAGGGACAGCAGGAACAAAATGAAAATGAACTTTATTCCACAACAGATATCATACAAAAAACTGGTCAGAAAAAACAATTCTTACAAACAATTAAGGCACACGAGATACAAAGTTTGCAGCTAATAGAAGCTAAGCCACAAACTGTAAAGGATATTCAGAAAAAATCCTTGTCTAATCCAGACAATGTACTTGTCCTCACAATGACAAACCAGGTCAAGGATAAACAGCTCAGTGACTTCAAGAGAAAACAGCTCATGGCAGAACAAAGAAAAGCCCAAAATGCCCAAATGCTGGAAAAAGCTCTGCAGACGGCTCAAGTACAGAAGCCAACAGCAGAATCAGCTTTGTTAATTCTAGCAGAGCAGAGTGGTTCAGAGAAAATCAAAACAGAAGAGTCCAAATCAGGACTATCAAAGTGGGAGTATTGCAGACAAGCCAACGAAGAGCACATTAAAGAGGAGAGAAATAATGAAAAGTCAAGAGAAAAACAGCCAGAGCAGGCCAGAGAGGAACAGACAAAAGCTGAGTCAACCAGAGTTGAGAAATTACCAGATGAGACTACAAATATTAAAGAAAAAGAAAAGGAAGAGAAAAACTATGTGTTTGACATGGAAGAAGAACAGGCCAAGAAATTCAAAGCAGAACTGACTGAAAAAGAAAAACTTATTAAAACTGATCTAGAAAAGGCTGAGCTAGATGGGCCAAAAAGAATAAAGCAACGTCACAATGAACAAGATGAAAGTATCACTAAAAAGCAAGTTGAAGAAGAAAAGCGAAGTGCAGAACAAGTTGAAGGAGAGCAGATGCAGCCTGAACAAATCAGGACAGGAAAGGTTAATGCAGAACAGGATGGAACAGACCGTGAAAAAGCAGAACAAAGAGACGAGATAAGACCGACTCAAAGCAAAACACAACACATGGAGACAAAGGAAGACAAAACAGAGAAGGTTAAGACAGCAAACATTAAAAATGAGGATGCAAGACAAGCTAAGGCTGAGAAAGATTCAATTCATGTGGCCTTAGTAAGTACAACACAGATATCCACTGGCAAAGACACAACACGTGAAGAGAGAGGAGCACAAGATGTGGACAAAAAGTTGGAGCACACCAAATTAGAGAAAAATAAAGCAGAACTATCCAAAGCAGAAAACCTGCTGGACAGATCAGCTAAGCTCACAGCTAAGTTAGCAGCAACACAACAGATCAGAAATGAACCAGATAAAGTTGAGCAAGTTAAGACAGAGTTAGCAAAAGCTAAAGCAGAGTTAGCCAAAATAAAGGAGAAAATGAGAGGTGAACAAAAAGACAAAGTCAAAACTAATCTGGTCTTAAAAGAGGATAAATCTTCAAGTGACAGTGTTCCTTTAAAGTTGCATCTGGATAAAAACAAAAAACAGGAGCTTGCAGCACAGATTCAAACCGATAGAGGGGCTGATGATTATCACAAACTCAGAGAGAAATATGGTTTTACTGATTCAGTATCATTAAGCAATAAAGTGCCAACAACAGAAAGCAGTCCTTTAAATGATGCCAATGAAGAAAATGTTTTACCTAATGATAAAGTAGAGGAAGGAAGTCAGAAATTGCAAGATGGATACAGCCCTACAAGTACATCTATGAAAGCCGACAAAGAAAATAAGCAGGAAGTTAATAACTTTAAGGACAGCGAGGTGACAGAAAGTCTGTGTGCTCACAGTGAGTCATCCAAAGAATTCAAGTTATCCAGTACTAGCTCTTATTCTTCTAACAGTGTTGCTGCAAAACGTAAAAATGACAGTGTTGAAAAATATGACTCTTTGAAAGCTGCTGTTTCACACCAAATAGATCCTGATTTGGCAAAACTGCACCCTACTGAAAGGAAATCTAAGTCAGCTGAGCACAGTGCAGGTCCAGGTAAAGATCTGCATGTGACGCCACCCAGAGCTTTGTCCCATAAAGACAGAGCTCAGACCAAGCAGGAAATCCTGACCTCGAAAATTAAAGCACATGCTGAAAAAGAGATTTCAGCTATCAAAGAGAAGGGCTTTGCCTTACGGGAAGCTTCTATTGGCAAAAGTTCTACCAAGCCATTTGCAAGTCAGAATTTAAACATTCGACAGAGGCCGCCATCAGAGGAAAACGCTCCTAAACGTGAAAACTCAGTGTCAAGTAGTGTTTCACTGAAGCATCAGAAAGAGCCTTCAGGAGTACAGATAGAACCACCCAAGCTTGTTTCACCTCCTAGTTCTGCAACCATTACGTCTGCAGCAACTACCACGCAGTTAACAGACTGTTTAGAAAAGCCAAGGAAAGCTGAAGAATTATCGGTACAGAAAGACATTGGAACCAAAACGGCAATACAAAATAAAGAGCAGGCATCCAAGGAAAATCAAGGAAAACCACACAGAAACAATGGAGAAATCTCTGGAAAACTGCAAGAGCAGCTTGTTAATAATCAAGGAAATAACAGCAAGACCAGAAAAATGAGAGAAGACCAACTGAAACCTTCACAGGTCAAACCTGCAAGCTTCAAACCTTTAACCACACAAAAGGCTGAAAATAAAGAAGGAACGTATGAGGACTCAGCACCACTGAACATAGAAATTGGTCAGAGGGAAGCCTCTGAAGTTGATAACAACTTGCAGATCATGGGGATAATGGTCACTATACGAGAAAGGAAACCATCTGTGGACATTGACCAGGGGGATAACAGTACTAACCAAATTAATGCGATGGAATGCTGTAATTCAGAGTCAGATAAGTGGAATCCTGGCTCAGGCCCGCAAGAAAATGCATCCACAAAAGAGGCTAGCTTAGTTAAAGACAAGAATGTACAGAGAACCGATTTCACAAAAAGAGAAGTTCAAACTAAAGGTGATCAAAATAATCATCCTGAAAGTGTGCAAGACACTTCAAAAATGGAGGCAACAAAGATCACTTTCTCAGGTATAACAGAGAAAAGTCTCCAGCGGGAGATTTCCACTGGAAATGCAAAACCCCAAAGTGAGGTACAAACAAAACCACTTACAAAAGATGCACCTCTAACAGTCATGGTTCATGCAAAAGATAAAGCGTTGGCTGAAACTCAACCTGCTATCTTCGAACAGGAGAACTTGTCAAAAAGCACTGAGCCGACAAGGACAGATGACATGGAAAATCAACAACAAATGCAAAAAGCAAACATCAATGAGAACATTGCTGCCAAAGGGGTCAACAGTGGAAGCAACAACAAAGCTCAAACTATGAAACAAAATCTTTCAATGAAAGAGGATATGGCAGCTACCAGAAATAATATCAAAACCAGTAATATAGATGACCGGAGTGCACCTCCACCAGAGGAAAAGAGCCATGACTCCACTTTACTGAAACCATTCAACAAAGCAAGTCCTCCTCCTGCTTCAGCTGAGGATGAAAACCAACATGTGTCTCCAAAACTGAAACATACTAAGAAAAGCTATCAAGATGATGTCAATGTTCATATTGACAGCATTGCCATAAGAGTTTTACCATCAGTAACGGAGAACATCAAGAAAACAGTGGGCAGAAATCAGACAACAAATTTCACCTCTGACATGGAAACTACCAGAAAACATGATCTTGATGCAGCACCTGTTGAAGAAAAAGCAAACTCTTCAAGCAATGAAAATTGTTCTAAAGACTTGACTCTAGCAAATAGTGAGCAGAAGATGAAAGAAGGTGTGGAAGAAAAATTATCTGTAAAACATTTGGTCTCTGACTCAATGCATAGTGAACAGAGTAGCACAAATACAACCAATAATAAATCTGATCATCAAAAACCTGAATCCAGTATACAGCATGTGGATGGAGACTACTTCCAAGTCCAAAGGACAACAGAAACACGCAATGAGTCACATATCTGTACTACAACTGTCAAGGATAATGTTGCAGATACACCACAGGAAAGAGACCTCAGAGAGCTCCCACCTAACAAAACAGCTATCAGTAATGAATCATGCAAAGATGGAAAAAGTCAGAAGACTTTGCTCAGTGTGGATCAAGGGAATGACAAAGTAGATAAACCAAGTCCAGCAAGCTGTCAAGATGAGAACAGAAGAAAACAATTAGAAACAGAAGTTTCAACCCCGGATTCAAAACTCACTGGTGGCTCCTTGGAAAGTTGGAGTAAAAATGAGAAAAAGGAGACCAGTCAACCTAACCACATCAGAAAAAAACAAACAGAAACCCAGACGAGTTTATCAGCAACAAACAGACAGGGTTCAATAAAATCACACCCAACAAAAGCAAATGCAGCTGAAGAAAAATCTGAACCTAAACTAAGAACAAAAGAAAAGGTTTCCGCAATACCTGAAATATCAGCAATTGCAGACTACGCCAGATTAAAGGTAATTGTTCCAGAGAAAGAGGTGAACCCAGTTCAGGAGTTCCCACCCAACAAAAAGGAGGGATTCTTTCCTTTGATACAGACTCATCATAGCAGACGTCCTGTGTTCACTGCTGAGCCACAAGATGTCTCTGTGAAAGAGAAGAGTTTGCCAAAAAAGACAGAGCTGAGCGCCGAAGTGAATAAAGAGCCCAAAGCTCTAGTGTTTCCCATCATGGACAAGGAGCACCAAAGAACCGGAATGTTCAAACTCGGAGACAAAGAAAAACAAGAGAAGATACCTTTACATGCTAAAATGAATGTGGGTGTATTAGACAATGCAACAAACTATCCAGATTACAAAGTCACAGACAGGTCACCTACTTCTGTTCAGCCAAATAATAATAGTTTGGAAGCAAAAACTTCCTCTCTTGTAGCCAACAAGTCAAAAATGATGTCTGAAGGATTTACACATTTTGTTAAAAATTCCCCTCCACATTCAACTTTGCAAATGCATAACAGGAAAGAAGACAGCACACATGTAAGAAATGATGAGAGGAGTGAAATGCAAAAAGAGAAACACACAGGGGCGGATGCTGAGGATGACAAGAAAGGACAACCAAATAAAGAAAGCCTCAGTAATCAGCATGAAGACATCAGAACAAAGCAGGATGAAAGAAAACAACTGGAGAAAGCGCAAGCATTCAGAAGTGAGAAGGAGCAAACGGAGGAGAAAATGAAAATAATGCATATGATACAGGAAAGCAGAAGCTCTTTGGCTGAAGAAGAGAAGAAAGCCACTCAAAGAGAAGAGGAGAGAAGAACAAGAGAGCGGGAAGCTGTAGTTTTTATGATAAAGGAGAAGCGAGAACATCAGAGACAGGTAGAAAGAAGAGCAGGAGAAGAAAGAACATCAAAACAAAGTGAAGAGGAAAGAATTTCTCAAAAGTTAGAAGAAATACAACCAAAACAGCAGGATGAAAATAGAAATATCAAAAGAGACGCAGAGGAGGAGCAGAAGAAAGCTACACAAGAAGAACAGCGAAGAGTCGTAGAGGAGCAAAAAAGAATGGCAGAGGAGCAACAGAGGAAAATTGCAGAGGAGCAACAGAGGAAAATTGCAGAGGAGCAACAGAGGAGAGTTGCAGAGGAGCAACAGAGGAGAGTTGCAGAGGAGCAACAGAGGAGAGCTGCAGAGGAGCAACAGAGGAAAATTGCAGAGGAGCAACAGAGGGGAGTTGCAGAGGAGCAACAGAGGAAGATTGCAGAGGAGCAACAGAGGGGAGTTGCAGAG
>JAVQJG010177147.1:0-16108 GCA_036024015.1 Craterocephalus amniculus
TCAAATTATGAAAGTTAAACCCCTTAGCGAAGAAAAAGCGTCACACAAAAGCTAAAAAAAAATAGCCGCTATCGCTAACTAAGCTAGCCGGATGTGAAATCGGGTATAGTCCCTTTAAGAACGAGAGCCCTACAATATTGAATTTCCCTCTGGGATCAGTACAGTTCTTTTTTTCCATTTCATTTTTTTTCCTTTTAATTTCATTTCAGGAATTAGTAAAATATCCCCAGGAATCACTCAAGTGATACTATGAATTACTAAAGTAGTCCTAAGAATAAGGAAAGTCATTCTAGAAAAGACTGCTTTACTAATTCCTAGGACTATTTCCAAGAAAATTACGGAGTAGTCCTATGAATCAGTGAAGTAGTACTCGGAATAACGGAAGTAGTTCTAGGAATTACTAGAGTAGTCCTAGGAAACAAGAAGTACTCCTAGGAATTAGTAGTCTATTACGTAGTCCTATGAATCAGTGAAGTAGGCCAAGGAAGTAAAGAAGTAGTTACTGGAATTAATGAAGCAGTCGTAAAGTTGTTCAAGGAATGAGTTAGGAAATAATGAAGTAGTCCTAAGAATCAGTGAAATAATCAAAGGAAGTAAAGCAATAGGTCTCAGAATAAGAAGTATAAGAAATTAGCCAAACAGTCCTTGGAATTAGTAAAGTAGTTCTGTGAAAAATAATGAAGTAGTCCTATTAATTAGTGAATAAGGCTTAGAAAGTAAAGAAGCAGGTGTCAGAATTAGTAAAGTGGTCTAAGAAAGTAATGAAATAGTCCTAGGATAAGTAAAGTAGTCCTAGGAATTACTAAAGTTGTCCTAGAGAAAAAAAGTAGTCCAATAATTAGACAAGTTGTTCTATGAATTACTAAAGCAGTCATAGGAATGAGTAAAATAATCCTGCGAATGAGTAAAGTAATCCTGGTATTGAGTAAAGTAATCCTGGGAATGAGTAAAGTAATCCTGGTGTTGAGTAAAGTATTCCTAGGAACGAGGGATATAATGTGTGATGAGGAACTGTGCTACAGTAGAAAGTAAAAAGTGAACTGGAAAAGTGAAGGTGAAAAGTGAACTGAGGTAAATATCTCAGGAGGCCATCAGCTGATTATGATGATCGAAGGTCAGTCGGGAGGATTCAGGGATTAACCCTGAGACTGGATATTTCACTTTAAAACTCCCTCATCTTCAATCAAACTAGCAGGACTTCTCTTGTCAAGGACAGGTTAAATCTCATATCTCATAGGAGCTTCAGGATTTACCCTGAAAAAAACTTTTACCTGCTGTAGGTCAACCCAAACAAAAATAAAAAAGACAAAAGAAACCAAAAACAACTGACAATAAATACATGCCTACATAAGGCATGGATGAGAGGGAAGACATGGCACGTTCAGTCCGACAGCTGAGCCGGAGGCCATGTCCTTCCCGGCAGAATCAGACGCGTTACGTAAGAAAGATTAACTCTTGACAGGATTATGACCAGGATGATGTATGACGCAGGTACCTGCTCTGATAACTTTGGTGGCCAGCTCTTTCATCTCTTATCAACTCTTTCATCTCATCAACTTATGAGCAGAAACAGCTGCAATAAACCCAACAAACACTAACCAGTAGTTTCACATTGCTGACGGAGTAAACCTTCATCTGGACCCAGAACTGGACCCCCGCGGACTCAGGCTCCTTAGAAATACTTAAAAAAACACATCCAGGCACACAGACGTTAGTGGGAGCTGGGCAACGATAAGATCCTGCGTTCACACTGAGAGCAGCAACATCAGAGTCAGAGGGGATCCGCATGTCCAACAGAAGCTGACAGATGGGTCTTTTACACGCCGTGTCCAGCTGAAAGACTGAAGACTCTGTCAACGTTTCCAGTTTTTTTTATTCCTTTCATTCTCTGCAGCTGTTCTTTAAACAGCTGTAAGACTGAGTTATTAAATTCCCTGCATCAGTCGGTCCTGGCTCAGTTCACTTCGGCCCACTATGTGTCTCAACGTTCAGTTTACAGTCCAGTGCAGCAGACCTGCCGTTACCGTGGCAACAGCTGCCTGGCAAGGTCTTGAAATTGTCATATCACTTTTCTCCAAGAATCCACTGAAGAAAATCGCTGAATTATTGATATAATTATAAAAAAAATATAAATCAATTAAATAAATTATGGGCGGCTGTAGCTCAGTGGATAGAGCAGTCACCTACTGAACAGGAGGATGACGGTTCGATTCCACCCTGCTACATGTCGAAGTGTCCTTGGGCAAGACACTGAACCCTACCTTGCCTCCCGATGTGCCTGTGTGTGAATGGTTACTTCCCTTACTCAGTATGTATCAATATTGGTGCTGTGTGAATGGGTATGAATGGGTGAATGAGATAAATCCTGTTAAGCACTTTGAGTGGTCACATGACTAGAAAAGCGCTATACAAGTACAGTCCATTTACCATTTACCATATAAATGAGTCTGTAAAAAGTTTACTGGGATTACTCAAAGGGAGTTGAGTAGAAATTGAGTCTTTAAAGTCTCTTGGAATGAACAGATTTATTGAACTGAGTTTTTAAGGTCTATTTGAATTAACTGATTTAATTGAACTGAGTCATTAGTCTCTTGGAATGAATTGAAGTGAATTGAATAGAAACGAATGTCCCTAAAAATGTCTTTCAGGGAGATTGAATTAAATTGTGGGAGTATCTGTTGCTCTGAGGTCTACATCTATGTATAGAAGAAGCTTCTATTGGTCTCCAGAGTGAAAATCAGGTTCTGATTGGTCCCTCAGAGAAGTCTGAATTCTGATTGGTCCCTTAGAGAAGTCGTCGTTGTTCCTGGATCTATTTCCTTGTCGATGTTTCACCGGTTTCCAGAGACTTCAGAAATGTGGCACTGGTGTTCGGACCAGTCTCCGCCCTCGCCCCAGGACCGGACCCGTCAGTCTGGCTGCTCTGAGTGTGAACATGCAGACCTCCGTCACACGTATGTACATCTGTTATACACACTACTGATTCTGTGAGGAGCCTCCACCTGCTGCAGGTGGATGTGGTGTGAAATCAGGTCCCATGGCTAACATAAGACTCCCTACAACCCTCTCCATTTACTGACCATATAAAAAAGAAACAAAAAGTGAAGCCCCCGCCCCAATTCCAGCACTGAAAGTCCCCCCAGCCCACTCCCCTGGACTCAGTCCACAGACTGATGAAGATCACAGGTCTGACAGGACTGTGGTGAGGAACAGCAGGCCACCGAGGAGCTGGAGAGGGTGGGGGGTCAGGGTGGAGGAGGCGTCCTTCTGCACCATCATCCCAGTTCCTGTTAGACACACAGTTTCACACAAACACACATACACCACTGTTTACAACGACTTCTATCATCAGAACAAAATCAGAATCACAAAGTATCTTTGTTCCTCTGGTTATTTCTACAGAGTATTGTAATTCTTTCTTTAAGTTGGCCTATATGGTGCTGCATCTACTTATACATCCATTTAACATCATTTCAGCCTCATAACCTGACATCTGAGGCTTTCCTGAAAACATCATGTCGCCATGGTGATTGGCATTTCAAGTGTTCAGCTTTGGGGCCTCTTTCTTTAGGCCAAACCCACTCAAAAATAGCAACAAATGGCTCTATGTTGTATGGGGTAAGCCCCATACTCAGTTCATATAAGTAAAATCCCACCAAACATCGGAGTGCTTAATAAGATACCAAACCCGAGTCACAACGGAACATGACTTATGGGGCAGCACACATGGCCTGGTAGCATAAACTGTAAATAATAAACAAATGTGTGTCCATTAATCTGCTAAGAAGGTTTTATGGAATATTTTTTACTTTGCATGTTCAGAGATGCCATTTGTCTTTTCATTGCCTATGATGTCGCCGTGCTGGAAGTGGGACTTCCTGAAGGTCACTTGGTGTTTGAATTTAACAATTTCTTATTTAAAGGAGCTATACCTATATATTGAGTTAAGTATTCCTAGGAACGAGGATATTATTTAAATCTTTTTAAGAAAAATGGTTTCAACACGTTATGTGTTAAAAGGGGGAAGTCCATAAAAATGACTGATGCACATTTGTTATGTACGATTCCAGGACATTTAGTTAGCGAAAGTGGCTCATTTTTAACTTTGGCATGACGCTCTTTCTTTACCAATGGGGTTATCTTCTGTAACTTCCGGATTCCGATCAGGCAGTAAGAACGTTCCCCTTGGGAATCCAGAAGTTAAAGGAACTATACCTGATATTATTTTAATCTTTCTAAGAACATTGGTTTTCTACGTGGTATAGTATGTGGTAAAAGTGGTAATTTCATTACAATTAATGACTTATTGATTGCGCATATGTACGAGTCCAGGGCATTTTAGTTAGCGAAAGCGGCTAATTTTTTAGCATTGGCGTGACTCTCTTTCTCTGCCGGGTTAATTTTTGGAACGTCCAGACTCCAATCAGCCAGTAATAGCGTTCCGCTAGTGATCCGGAGTCAAATTATGTAAGCTAAACCCCTGAGCCAAGAAAAAGCGTCACACAAAATCTAAGATTTATTGCAAATCTGGTAAAATGACCAGTGCTTAGCATGCTCAGACATTGGTTTAAACCAATGTTTAAAAGAAGAAAGAAACTCTAGCAAAGACAAACTGGAACATAACAGCTCACACCCCCACTCAGACCTTTCAATGACCTCCTGCCACTTTTTGGTGTCAGACTGATGGCAAACGAAAGCTACACGTTAGTGCCAAGCCTCTGAAGATGTTGCTGTTGGACATCCTCAAACCTGAAAAACACCTGAACATAGGCTAAATACTCTGGGAATGAAAAGCCTGTGGAGGACTAATTTTCATGTTTATGTGGATTTGTTTAGCTGTGTGACAGCTTAATGACACCAAAGTGAAACACAAACAAACAACAGCGCAACATTGCTGTAAATACAAACACAATACATGTTTATTTAGAGCAGAAGATTTCGTCCAGCATCCAGTTTTTGCCTGGTTTGTAACATTGCTGTAGGGGCTGCTTCTTCCTTCCTTTGTTTATTTGTTCTGATGTCTGATTAAAAAGATTCATCCTGATGTGGTGTGGGATAGGTGGGTCCACGAAGAGTTGGATACCATTATGTAACTGGGCTGCATATAAATGTTGCATTAGCACAGCGATAAATGCTTCTGTATGTTTTCCTCACGAGACAAACTTCAGAGGTGGTTTAAGCCGTTATATAACAAATGTTTATGTTTCCACAGTTGTTATGATGCTGGTGCAGGTACCCTGTGGTAAATCTGGCTGGGGAGATGCCAGTAAAAAGACCCTCAGTGTCCCTCAGGGATTAGCTGCAGCACCGTGGCTGGCTTTGACTGACAGACAGCTGAGATGGAGGTTTCTTCTCCAATCGGCCATCTGCTGACATCAGGTCGGCCGCTCAGCCAATTTAAGTGGACTTACAGCTTCATTCTTTTTGCTTAGCTGTTCCAAACAGTGTGCTGATACACAGAGACCCCTCCCTCAACAGGGACCATTAGAGACTACAAGTCCTTCAAAGGCCTTCATGATTACAATGTCTTTTGTTTGAACACATGCTTGCTTTCATCTTGCCCGCGCCCAACCCTGGTCTGTCAGGAGTTTTAACCATGTGTGACGTCATGAACACTCAGATATTCATGAACCTTTGACAAAGCAGATAAAGCTGATCTGTAAGATTGAACACAATTAGCACCTCTCAGTTTTACAGCAAATGTTGAGGGAAAGTCTTGATGATGTGTTAGATATTGAACACCTTTCATAATAAAAGATATTTTAAACATACAATTTGCAGGTGAATTTCTCAGATGTTAAAGAGATTTCAGATTACAGATAGATTTAATTGAATTCTTATGTTTGTAAGGGGAGCAGGAAGAAGTTTGCTCTTCGTTGTGATCAACCTCTTCATGCCATCATGAGAAAGCAAGAAAAATGGACAAAAACAAATATATTTCTATACATGTAATGAAATCAAAGTTAGCTTGATGTGAATTTATTTTGACACATAATCAGACAGTTTGTTGACTGGAAAAATGTTTCACATAATCTCTTCGTTTCATAGTAAGATTCATAAGATTTGGACATGTCGGCTCCTCTGAGGTTTGGCCGGAAATGGAACAAGCTGTAAATGTTATAGAGCAATGATTGATGATTTTCCTTAGCTAGACATTTTTTAATGAACTAATATGAACACAGTTTGACTTTTTTGTGAATGGATGTTGTGTACATAAGGTTGAAACTGAATAGAATGATTTGTTGTTTTGCTCTCTAACTTGAGCTGTTATCAACCAAATTCTTAAATTTGATTGTTTTTGATTCGGGGAGTTGATGTAAAGCCAGGCCACTCATAAAAATGATGTGGAACTGAAGCTTGGCTGTAATTGCCGTTTAAGTTTAATCATCCAAATTAAATAACCATGAAATTTTTAACATTCTGCTGCACAACCGTCAGAGTGATGCATTATTGGAAAATGGTGCCATTTGATTTATTAATTATGAACCATTTTATAACCGTCTGATGACTGTTGCTTATTATAAGGACGCACGTCTTCAAAAGGCTTTTATCCAGTTAAATCCAAAAAGATTTTGAAAGTATAAAGGTGTCAGACTGACTAAATCAACACTGTCAAAGCCAATATGTCACACCCAAACCATTCGGCGGAATTGATCTGACATGTATTTGGCCAACTACACTCCAAAACGCCGTCTTCTTGCATCGCTGGTTTAAAATGGTAACGCGTATATTTATGACTGAAAAGCAGCTCATTCAGACAGTGGGTGGTATATGTTGACCTCCCACAGAAAGTCTGCTCAAAGTCAGATAGACACCAATGTTTCAGACGTCCTGTAACAGGTGAACGATTATTCCTCATTGTTGTTTCTCAGGAAAAATATGAGAAACCATGTTAAATGTTTCCTCATGGAAAGTAGCTTCAGTCAAGTCATCACACAGGAAAAGATGTATCAATAATCGTTGTTTAATGGCATTGCCACAGCCACCCGAATCATCATTGTAATGGAATTGTGACATGCCTGAAGACCCCGAAACCCCTAGAACTACATCGCATTTTGGAGATGTTTCATGAACTGTTGTACTGGGCATCTAGACTTAAGTTTAAACTCCTAACTCTCTACCAAACAGCAAGTTTTACTCCCAGATTCCCACCCTTCCACCCCGCCTCCACCTCCTTCGTTCCTGGACCTGGAATTATACCTGACCCATCTGGCCTAACGTCAGATTAGAAGTCTGTTAGATTTAAGAGTAGCTAAGAAGAGGTTAGCTGTGCAGGTGTGTGTTGATGTGTGCTCCTGTGAACTGTGACCTGTGTGTAATCTATGTGTATGAAGCATATAAAACTGTTTAATCTTTTTAAATTTAGTCTCATCTTTATTGTAGTTATTTAGCCGTATTAGCTAACCCTACTAACAGGCTAATAAAGTAGAAGACTGATTAGCCCAGACAGTTGGGTAGCAGCCAAGTAGTCTGAACAGCTTTCCAGTTCACCTGCTCTGGTACTGTATAAGACACACACACACACACACACACACACACACATACACACACACACACACACACACACACACACACACACACACACACACACACACAGTAACACACATGCACGCTAATCCTGAACCTTTCCCTCCGTGACAGATGGGATAGCCTGTCTGGGATTGCTGAGGAATTTAACGAAGGAATTACGTGCTTACCGTGTGTGTGTTTGTGGTTGCAGCTGACAGCATCATTTAATCTGGCATAGTCACCTTTTTATTACTGGCTTCAGGGTGCACATAGTTAACTCTGGAGCTCATCTTTATTTAGTTCTTTTCTTTGCTGCACAAATAAAGAAGAAAAGAGAACAAGTTGTCAGTCAGCCAGGTGGATGAGTGTTTGCATTCAGGTTGTCACTGAGGTCTGCCTGCCTGCCTCTACATGCCCCACAAATGTTTTTATGTGTTCTGATTCAAATCTATGCTTGAAATTAAGAGAAAAGAGCAGAGAATTTGGCATTTTTGGGAGTTGTTTTGCTAAAACTAATAAGAATAATGTGAATGCCTCACAAGAAGAGTTTGTTGTGAATGTGTTTTGGTGAGGAAGCATCTCCCAGGTGGGAGTTGAGTTCAATCAGTTTCAAATAGTGCTAATGAGAATCAGCAGGAGATGCTTCTGTTTCAGCTTTCATCTCCTTTGTTCTCAAACCCCTTTTTTGCTTTTTTGGTATCCTAATTTACATTTATTCCTTGATTTTTTTTCTGGTCTTCTACTCTGAATTGGAAGCAAACAAAAATCATGTGTTGTAATAGGATTGTGAATTTGCAGTTGTAGGGCTGTAAAGAGAAATGTTGGGATATTAAGCAAATCTTTTAACTTGAGGGGAATAAGGAATCACTTCTGGCTTTTTCTAATTCTTAATGCAGCATTTTATTCACTTTAAAACTCTAACTGCGCTGAAGAAAAAACAATGTGTAGAAGTTTAAGAAGCGATACATACATTAAGATGAGATTCATACATCAAGTTGTAATGCATACATTAAGTTTGTCATGATGACCCATAACTTCAACACCAAACCAATTTATTTATAAAGTACATGTAAAACAAACTGCATTGTACCAAATTTTTTGTACAGTCCTAAAATATAGAGCCAACAAAACAAGATAAAGTGAACGATAAAGAACTGAATACACAATGAAAGATAAAATTCCCAAGATGGGTGCATAAATAAGCAGAAACACATCTGCAGTGGCATGTACAAGTTTTCATACCCCTTATTCTCATTTTGACCCATTATGACCACAAAGTAGGGTATCAGAATTTTTTGTGAAAGACCAATGAGAGTGGCACACAAATGTGAAGTAGGCTACAAAGAAATTAAAAAATAATTTGATAGATAAAAAACTGAAAAGGACAAAGTATTCAATGTAATAATGATTTCTCTACGATCTTCGAGGAAAGATATTTGATGAAAATAGTTTCTAATCTCTGGAGGAATAGTTTGGAAATATCAGAGAGAATATAAGGCAGAAAGCACCACCATGTGTAATTGATAAATATATTCCCAAACATCATTTGCTGCGAAGTTGACAAAAAACATTAAAATTGAGGCGAAGGCTCACTGCTAATATTGTAAGTGTCAACCACCCCACATCATGAGAATTCATGTATAGAACAAACCTGAATTGGAAAAACAATGTTCTTGCACTGCAGGACAAGTCAGTTTATTTTATTTTGAGCTAACTTTCACATATGAATCTAATCGTTTTCCGCAGCCTATCTGATTTATGAGCTGCTGCTAAATGTTTTCAATTTGTTTATAGCGCGCCAGGATTTTGTTCCTGCATCCTGGTTTTGGTAATCATTGAAGTTTATCAACCGCATTATATTTGTTCAAAAACCCTTTTCATCTGAGGTTGTGAGTAGCCTCCATGCTGTTTCCTTTGGTTAGCATTGGCTTTTAGCCGCTACAGGATCGGGAAACTCTGGTGTTATTACTTGTGTTAATCAGGTATATTTTTTTTACCTCAGTGTTATAACATCAGTAACTTTTGATTAATATTTTACTACTATCCTGAAGCTAACAACTTTGTGCGTTAATTGCCGTTAGCATCTTAACTTCATACAAATAATCGTTTTTTATCAACAGATTCATCTGCGAGTAAAGTCCTCCAAACTGTTTAATCCATATTCAACATCTTTCCTATGTGTTTACGGTTCAGTGAAGGAGCAAAATACAACATCACCAGAACTATCTAAATATCTTTCATCGGACTTGCAAGTGGCGTACACGCACAGGTTCGGCAAGGAGGGAAATGTTTGCCAGGTGTCCCCTCTAGTAACTGTTGCTAGCATATGATTGGTCATTGGTGGTTTTAGCAAAGTGGCGAAGAGTCAGTTGCTGAATTATCAAACGTTGACCTGTGTGAATCTTTTTTCATTACAAATACAGCTGTTCTCTGATGCCTCAGAGGTTTATTAAGGGAATATTAGGGAACAAATAGCATCATGGAGACACCTGACAGGTCAGGGATTTAAGATTTAATTGTTAACTATGTTGTGGAGAGTTTTAAAGAGAGTTTTAAAGGAGTGTTAGGCTATGAAAAAACCCCACCTGTTTGCCAGAAGACATGCAGAGGACACAGCAAGTATGTGGAAGAAGATGCTCTGATCAGATGAGAACGAAAATTACCTTTTTGGCCTGGATGTAAAATGCTATGTGTGAGTAAACTGTAGGCTTTACACAATCAGGATTTTAGGGGCCGATCACCGACAGGAGAGTTTTAAAAAAATGATCACCGATCCAATCACTGGCCTAAATGTGGGACTCAAATGTGCCAATTTGTATACAGTTTAAGGAGTATCTTAAAAACTTAATTTCTTGTCCATAGGCTACTTTAATGCAATTAAATTACTTTTCAAGAATACTGCAATAAAGGGCAGCAATCTCAGTACATTCATATAACTCATTCGTTTTTCATTCTTTTTCTGTACTGCTTGTCTAATAACGATGAAATTATTTACTCACAGTAGTGAGACGTCTCTAGTTTCTTTGTTAAAAAAAAGGTAATCCGTGTGAATGACTGCTTTACATTTCTGCAACGTTTATGTTTTGAGCTATTTTTAGACTTACTTTATGGAATATGTGCGGTAAAGTCCATCTTTAACCAGCGTTGTCTTTTCAAACATGGTCAGCCTCCCTTCCACTCTGTCTGCAACATTTTCTTGTGCGTTCAGCCCGTTCAGCCAGAGCAACGCTCCGCAACATCTCTGCTTTTATGACGCTACAGCTCGGTCAGCGAGCGGAACGTTTATAAAAGACGAGGTCCGCACCACGACTGCTTTCCAGAGCAAGTCTGAATGGTGCTTACTATGTGACGTGCGGACGATAAAGTTTTTGTTTACCTATTTAATTTACACAGCATTGCTAGCAAACAGTGCCACAGTGCAGCTGCAACAGGAGCAGTTTCATAATGACAATTACGTCATTGATTGGATCAGAGGATGAAAACTTTAGGGCCGATCAGAAAAAATGAAAAATATATTAAATATCGGCTGATCCGATCGGTGGAAAGCCTAGTAAACTGCAAACACAACTTCTTATGGTTTTCTTTTAACAATGGCTTTCTTCTTGCCGTCCTTCTATAAATAGCAGATTTGTGCATTGCATGATAATGCTAATAGTTGTCCTGTGGATAGATTCCCCCACCAGAGCTGTGGATTTCTGTAGTTTGTCCATAGTTTTCATCACAGGCCTCTTGATAATGGATACTGCTCTTTGAGATCTTTGAAGCTTGGGAAATCTTTTAATAGATTAACCCTGATCCCTGACCTGTCTAGTGTGTTCCTGGGACTTCATGATGCTGTTTGTTCCCCAATATTCTCTTAGCAAACCTCTGAGGCCATCACAGATCAGCTGTATTTATACTGAGATAAGATCGCACACAGGTCAGCATTTGATCATTCAGCAATCATCAGCTTGCTGAATACCTTTGCATGCTGCACTTTCCAGTTTTTTATTTGAAAAAATGTAAATCATATATTTTTCTTTGTGTGCCACTTTGTGCCGGTATTTCACATTAAAAAATAAAAGATTTTTTATTTTTGTGGTCGTAACGTGACAAAATGTGGAACAGCTCAAGGAGTATGAATACTTTTCCAAGCCACCTTATGTTCAGGCCGGCTCCTCTGATTTACAACACGCTTGCCATAATCCACGTCCCAGCCAACAACTGTCACGTGGACCACATATGATCCATAAAACGCTTGTCAGTGGGGTAACCGTGCCAAAAGTGTAAAAAAAAAGCTTAGATTTGGCCTAAATTGTTCGATGGTGTTACCAAAGTTATCTCTGCTGGAGGGTTTAGTGTTTGATTAGTGGTTGTCTTCACTTTTATAATTAAACAAATATTTTAGCTCCTTATTTGATATTTTCTCATAAACATGTTGAGCCTTGTATCTTTAATGAGAAATGTAATGACTCTTTCATCAGTGCAGGAGAGCATGAACGTATGTCGGTGTGTTGTGAAAGTTCAGTGATCAGATGATAATTGATTATCTGGAGGGGTGGTGGTGCCGTTCTCAATCGATCAATGCTCATTAGACCTGATCAGCATAGATGGGAAAGGCCTTAAGGCTCTGTCTCTGCCACCCTTTCCAAATGGAAACAAGCAGGCAGTTGATGCCCAGGCTTTCAAGCAGTATTAAGGCTGCTTTAGGGATCAACTCGCAGTGCATTATTAGACACCAGTGAAGTCACAACAAATGACTGAGGCAAGTGGGACTTTGCTTCAGGACTGTAATCTAAGCAGATCACAAGTCATCAATCAGAGAAAGGACTGATATTGGAGAGGAGAGAAAGTCTTGACTTCGTCAAAAACTACAGAAAGAGAAGTGACACGAGGAACTTGGTACCATTAAAGAGCAAAAGCTGATGAGCCTGCATTAAACGGTTCAACAAAGACACAGAAAAGTTCCAGCCAGGTGAACTCTTCATGGACCGGTATAGTGTTTCCTCTCATTTACACCCTGTGGCTCCGGGATGGGGACGAACACGGCCAAGATTAAGATCAGGGAAAATAGATGGAGAAAACCTCCACTTTTTCCTGTGTTGTTGACTGTTTGAGCCTGAAGTCCTTTGGTTATTGGAGGCCTGGTTTTATTTCCCCACTGACAGGCTTACAGCTGATCTCAGAATTAGATCAACCACCAAACAAGAAGCTTTCTGAGATGATGCCGCCTCACACCTTCGTTTATACACCGAAGCACCCTGCAGAAGCAGGGTTTTTTAAATATAGGGCCACTTCCCCAAATCTTTTCCTGTGGTCTGCAGTAGGGTTTTTATTCTTAGCCTTCTACTAATGCTGGGCGGTCTAACCAAATATCACAGTAGCTGTGTTTGCATGCCCAAAATTGCTTCAATTGGGTCACAGTTGCAATTAGTCCTGTGCTGTTTACATCGATCCTGGAAAAGTTACCCTGATCATGACGTGTTTATGTGCATCACTTGATTGAATGGAAAAAATCTCATAGACAAGAGCAGAAACGTACCCCTCTCTGACTTCCACTATAAACATACACCATTGTGTGATTATATTTATTATGTAACTCATTGTTTGTTCCATTTTTAAACTTTGGAATTTCATGAATTAGTTGATTGCAATATTTTCACTTGTCTAAAGCTAATCGAAATCTTCTGAAGTGGTGGTTATTGTTATTGAAATAGTAAAGGCATCTTTAGGAAACCGAATTTTAGAACCACATTAAAGGAGCATTCTATGTGTGGTGAGGGTGTGAGTTTGTGGAACAATTTAGACAGAGAAACAAAATCAAAGCTTGTGTTTAAAAGTAATATAAAGCAGTCTTGTTAAAAATATACAAAAGCTTTTTTCAACACCTTTTTCTTGTAATTATGGGATCATTTGTCTCATAACTGGAGAAAACAAACGTTCACGGTGGTATTCCCAGAGCTGCACATTTCTAATTCGTAAAATATTCACAATATGTTTTTCACAAATTAAAGTCTTTTATTTAAATTTTTAAAATTTTAAATGCACCACTGTTTTCAGCAGAGCCTGTCGTGTGAAGAAGGGTTTTAACCTCTGTGGCTGCACATATTTGTTTACCTATCAAGATCATCGGTAGGACGTTTAGATTCTCTCAAAGAATTTCATCTATTTGTTTATTTTAGGTTTTAGTAACCTGCATTCTTTTCAGTATTGTTGGACGGTTGTCAGTCATCTTGCACAGAGCCTCGGGTCACATAGTGGTAAAAAAATACACAGTAATAAAGGAAGGGCTGTGCAGAGCTGGCCAAGCAGAGTAAACAGATGATTTGAATGGTATGTAAAATGTTTTGTCCCAAAGGTCCCGAGTTGAGATGTGTTATGTAAGATGAGAGCTGCAGGTGTGTTTATGTCTGCTCTAATGTCCTTGTTGATTTGAGGTAAGTAAATATGCAACTGGTTCATACTCACACGCGCGTGCACGCGGCAGCACAACACAGGATCTGCTGAATTTTCACATCAGCTCATTACATTTTATTGAGTGCTTATATTGAGTGAGCCTGACCCAGTTATCAGTTTCACCATGGGAGATTACTTTCTTCATTTTTTAACAATAGAGAACATGATTGGATAATACAGCCTGGAACTGACTTGATATAAAAGGCTTTTTCCCCAAGACCCGATTCTGAGAGTTAACTCTGAAACTGTGCAGTGCTGCGGGAGTTGATGAAGAATTTATGAAGATAAGTGTGTCACTTTTCAAATTTAGTGTTGTGTGGATGCTGATAATTTTGTCAGATTTTCAGCTGGTTTATTTTTTGTGTGGGACATGCTTTTTGTCTGCTGATGGAAGTGCGGTCCACTGTGTGTGGAGCGTGCGCACATCATGACATACCGTCATACAAATCAGATTAAATAACATCAAACTGTTTAGTTTTTGATAAAAGAAATTAGTAAACCTGTTCCAGATAAACTGGAACGGGACATGGCTTCTGTTTAACTTGCTGCCAGATAAGATGAGAAAACCAGATAAGGATGCGACCTTTTAGCCTGCTGTGCATTTTAAATAAAAAACATACAAGCACCCTTCTGTTTCTGGATGTCAAAGCAGCTATAAATGTGGCATATAATATATCCAAAGAGGATGTGCCTTTCGCAAAATTCAAGTCCAAGTAGATAATTATTATGAAAAAGTAAATTCAGCAGAGGGAAAATGACTATAAGCAGTGCAATCTCATGAGACATTCCAGAGTTTAAAATGTCAGCACAGCTTGAACATCTATGCTTCAAACATATCAACATTTTCCTACCTTCATTATTGTTCACAGTAACTTTAGTAACCTTTAATGTCTGCATGAAATGGTCAAAACACGATCAATGAAATAAACTGCCTAGAGCAATGCTTGGAAAATTGGGGTAAACCTACATATTTTGCTGGTGCAGGCACACCAGTGTGACCAATGCCAAAAGGTATTCTGAGGTCCTGCGTACATCATGTCAATGAGTTCACTGTACTCCAACGGCCTCCACAGCCACCACATCTCAGTCCTATATTCCACCTTTGGGATGTGGTGGACCGGGAGATTCTCATCATGGCCCACAGTTTGGGAACCACTTGTTTAGAAGATGGGGTTGGTTTAGCTTTCCTTAGAGATCCACAGGATCACGAATCTCTGATTTCAGACCAGTCCTAAAAGTCCTGAACAAAAATTTTCTAAAGAACGAAAAAAGAACAATTTAAGAATCCAGTTAATGATCACTCCTGGCCACAGCTCAGTGGATAGAGCCGTCGCCTACTAATACAGGAGGTCGGTAGGGCTGTCACGATTAGGAATTTCTGGAGACGATTAATTGTCAGATTAATTGTTCAACTGTAGTATGATTAGCTTTAATACACATTCTGTACTGTAGCCTACTCCTTAATGAATGAGACCAATATAATGAATTCATGAACATCGAAAAATAGACAAAGACATAATGTAACTTATCCATTTCTGAAATGGGTTTATTGTTAAACCCATTGCAGCAGTGCTGGCAGAAACGCCATATCATTGCTGCCTCTCCACGGAGACGCCAGTAATTACTTGCGTGGAAAATGATCAGACTGTGCAGCTCATCTAACAGCGGCGTATAAAGACTGCTCGCTGCATGGAATCAGTGGATTGTAGATTTTTTTTTTTGAAGCACTGAAAAAACTCCGCCTGGCGGAGTTTATTGATCGGTACCAGCCTAACGCTGTCTGCAGATCCAGAAAGGACGCCACAACCCGGCGCGTTTCCCTATGTTGGAGTATAAACATAGAGGGTCTGTAGCCTCTGCGGGTCCCGCCGCACGCGCGAGTAAACCGAGCTTTTGGCTATGACAGCATTAAGTGACTTAGCGATGTAAAGCGTTGTACTATCTGCAGGTGTGCGCCATCTTACACTGAATGTTTATATTAGCGCAGCGTTGTCCGAAAGCTTCCCCCGGACCCAGGTGACAGGATGCAACATCTGCGGATTTCCCGGCTGGTCACTGTGCTGCTGTGGTCTGTCGAAGTTCGGCGTATTGCTGTGGATGGTGGCTGTGCGGATGTTGCTTCAGATTTGTAGTATTAGCGGGTTTGACCGGGACTGTTTTACGG
>JAVQJG010177148.1:0-11142 GCA_036024015.1 Craterocephalus amniculus
AAAAAAAAAAAAAAAAAAAAAAGCAAAATACTTATGGGAGACTTTTTCTGAAGTCTATAGGATGTAGTTTATAACCTCTTCCGTTCATCCATCCAACCATCTATCCATCTATTATTCAATAAAAGGTAGCATGTGAAATAATAAAAAAGAAGATAATTAAAATGAGTTGTCGAGAGCGATGCCATGAACATTGGGGTGCTCCTAAATTTTTTGCTGGTGCACCCAAATTTAAAAGTTTGGCGCACCAGTGCAACAACCAATGCAAAAAGTTAGTCGAGAGTCACATCGAGTCGAGAGTCTTACATCTTAAGTCAGTGAGACAGGCTCTATGACCCATTCAAAAGACGAGGATAACGAGAGTGTTGCGTCATTACAGATTCACAATAAGCCAGCAAAATGTCCAGAGTTACTGGCTTAAATCTTTTTTTAAAAAGCACAGTCATAAAAACACAGTCGACCAAAAATAAAAGCTGCCAGTCCAAATGTCTCTTCATATAAACCATGCTCATTGGACAGTCATGTAGAGATTCGCCATCTCATTTCCAGGGTGCATACATGTCTAGTGAAATGCCTGATTAATAAGCTTCCAGTGTTTACACATTATCCATGGGTGACAGTCTGCTACACTTTTCTAAGAATTCAAGCACTTTACAGACCTAGGACATTAATGATCACATTGTACTCACGCAAAATGGACTATTTCAATTTAAATCAATTTAATTTAAATTAATCTAAAAATAAGGGGATGGAAGTACTATGCAGAAGGTTTAGAACAACTATGATCCAAAACAATATCAATGAAGTGGAGATGGAGTCTTGACAAAGATATGCATGGATCCTAATGGTAATGGATCACGAGTGTTCATCACAGATGTGACAGATGCAGCTTGACGAATGCTGAGGGTTCTACAGCCTCTGCAGGCTCAGTTAATGCAACAGCACTGATTGGACAACTCTTCACAATACAAACGGGACAATGGAGCAGATTATTTTGCAATGCCTACAACACTTCATCTCAACCACATCAAGCTGTTTTTCTACAGAAGAATACTATACAATCCAAGTAAAGCACTACAGAGGAGGAAATCTATTCTTTTGTGATGTCCAGAGGCTGAAAACTTCTGGCAGTTGCTGCTTGCACAGCACTCTAAACTAAATATGATCCGGATTAGGGCTCGACAAACTGATATCCAAGTCCCAACCCAAATTAATAAATATTCAATAAGTTTTTGCAAGCCCTACAATCTTTACTACTTCGGCAATCCACTGTTAATATGGCCCATAGCAGCTCTGGTGAGGGAGACTGTCCATTTAAATTTTCCCAATGCACACACGGCTTATCCATACACCAAGGGAGAAGGAGATTTGATGCTCTGCTTACGGTTCTGCACATCAAGATTACGGGAGGATGGAAAATAATAAAGAGGAAATCCTACCTACCCTGCTGCTTAAGTAAAATGAAGAGCTCAGACGCATGAACAGTAGAGCTAAAGTCCATATAAAGAACTGTGCAAATATGGGTGAAAGCTAGGAAACAAATGTAAGCTTACAGGGTGATTCTATTTGACATAGACTTAACTTAAGTCTGTACATTCAGTCTAACACATTTTCTCAGTCCAAGTGGAAAAACTACTGGAATACTATTGTGAGGAAAATGCAGGATAACATATTTACAGTAATAGTCACAAGTTTGTACACAGCTGCTTTTTCATTTTAAATAAATGATTACTGTTATGACAGTAAAAATATAGAACTACTGAGACTCAAAGTCAAACAGGACAATTTTGACATTAATCATCAACGATTATTTACAAGGCGCAGAAACATGACAGCTAATTTATTATGTTGCATTGCCGACCAGCAAAAAAAAAAAAATAAATAAAACATAATTAAGAAATGCAAAGAAAAAAATGTTTGCAATGTGAGCCAAATCTTAAGCCCCTACTCACCGGGTGAAGTCTGTCATTTCCATCATGATCATGCACATCTGCTTAGCCAACACAATGATGTCATTGCCGCTGTCATCCCACTTGGATACCTCTGCATCCAGCTTGCTCTTCTCCTCCTGGAAGCTAGCCACCTGCTCTGCAATCTTTGCTTTCTGCTCCTGGGGCAACTGGGCCATGATAGCCTGCAAGAGAATTATGCAAAGAGTGGGGGGTTAGCAAACTAGACTTTGACATACTGTTGCAATGCACACATTTTCTTGGCAGGAAAGACAACAGTGTCATTTGAGATGGTATCGGAGGGGAACTGATATATGATGGCATACTACACTAATGTGACTTGTTTTACACATTTTTTCATTTAATTTATCAAAACAACAGAAAATACACTAAAATACATCTAAAAGCTAGAAGAAATAAAAATCTACTTGCATGAATTACAGTATTTATATAAATAATTACTGTAAACTTGTCAGTTCTAAAGATTATTATGAAGGCATGTGTTGATTCATGTTTGATGTCATGTCCTGATGTTCCACACAATGTCCTATGTCCTCTTTAATTGGACGGGCAGCTTCCAAAGAGGCAATCAGATGTGCAGCAAGTGGGCTTGTCAGGTTGAGCAAGGCAAACACTTAAGAGCAGGAAATCAAAAATCTTCGTCAAAGTGTTCATACCATTACTTGTAAATAGCACTGCCTCTCTGGAGTTACATAAGCTTGAATAAAGCTGTTTAATTGTGCAAAGAGCGAAAAAAGTACCTACAAACAAAAACATTCAGATAATCTTTGGTGATTCAAACAAAATGGCTTTGAAATGTACTGATGGATCATTCTGCCATCAGGGATTCATGAGATTAAGTCATTACTGTGCATTCTTTAAATTATTAATGCATTTAGTGTCTAACAATTAAGTCTGAAGTGAAAATGAACTAAAGTTAACTGCAGAGCAACTGCCTACACAATGGCAAGCAGTTGACTTTTATGTGGACACTAATTCAATCTCTCTCACATCCTCCATTAAGAAATGCCAGATTTCTCAGGTCACAGTCTTCACAGGTCGCTAAGAAACTCAAGGCTTACCTGATTATTCAACAAGCCAAAAGAAAAATCCACTGGAAAACTGCATATCTAATTCAGATATAGTAAGCCTTTGAGTTTTGGGTAAAGAAATAAAATTCAGTTGTTTGTACAAATACTTGGGTCACATGAGCCGTTATGGTGCCAAGCCAACTGTGCAACAATCGACAGTAAGTATGGGGGTGGCGTGTTCGAAAGAGCAGTGGCTCAGATGGCATCAACTTGTGAACAAAGCTGCAAAGCACCTCAAACTGAGTTTTTACAAAGTGTAACAAAATAAACAGTTTTCCGCAGCATATATTTACTCTTGTTGGATGGACTAATCAACTCGGTGAGTAAAGTCTAGATTCAACCATATATAAAATGCTCCTCTGTTTTATACAAATATTACACTTTGACGTGTGTGCTTTCCTTTTTAATATTGTGTTTCTCTCAGTTTCTTCATGTGTTGCTACAAAAAAGAATTTGAGTCACAAGTTGTAACTCGGAGAACAGAATAAACGTTCAACTTACACGGGCACTTTGGCCGGCGATGAGCTGGTCATCCTCTGTTTGTACGCTTGTCCTGCTGCGCGCATCGTTGTCATCGGTCTCAAAGTCAGAGTCGTCCAATTCTTCTGGAGTCTGCAATGGGCCAAACAGAATTATGGAAATCAAAGCCACAAATACCCAGGGGAAAAATTTATTATATAAAGCAGAGGAGGTTAGAAAAAGCAACTTGTAATTAAAGGGCATAACATAAAAAAATACTGTCATACTACAGCATTGTGAGCACTATTAAATAATAAACCTGCACACTATCTATGAGGAATGACTCAGTGCTGCCAGCCTGGGCAGCATCAGATAAATGTATCCTTCCCTGCAGCTTGGTACAGAAATTGTAAACTCCAAATGAATTTGTAAATCAACTGTAATGTGCTGCCTGTGCATTTTGAGAGGGGAAAGGAAGGTACGTGCTGGTATGAAACATAATGGGAGTAAAACACTTCAGAAGCCCATCTGTCGCTGCTATCTGAGGAGAGGCAGAAGGAGCATGATTTGTGTTCTTCTGGAATTTGGATATGTCATCTACGATCTTTTACCTCTCTCCTAAAATACAAAATAATCCATGGGCTCTTCATTAGATTAATAATATTTAAGGATAATTTGATCTCTAAAGGTCATGCTCAAGGCAAAATATAGCACTGAGTGGCAGGAAAATGAATCAGGTGGAGACATAGGCACAGGAAAGATGATGTGGAACGATAAAGGTGCATTATCACGCTTGTGCTTATCCAACTGTCTCAATTCCTCACTACTGTAACGGATTTTGAGCCCTTGCATCTAAAAATAACTGAGGGTCTCTGAACAACTTTATGAAACGTGGAGATGCTCTTGTTCTCAAGGGAAAATGGGTTTGGTTTCAGACACAAAGCTGCACTGACTCAGACATGTCTTTCAACCCAGACAATGCTGTTCAGTGGGGCAGAGATATCACCTGCTGTGGCCTGTGCAACAGATAACCAGTGAATGTGGGAGTCTCAGAGATGATAGCTCACAGTGGTATCCAATGGGACACCACGACAGCGTGATAATAACAACCTGCTGCTTCATTGCAATTATAAAAGACAATGAAATTGATGCTGTTACAGTAAATTTAAAGGGGATTTCTGAGCTTGTGAGCAAATATTTAGGTATGTGAAGTAAAAACCAAACCACAAAATTCATTAAAAACAACTCTGGCCTCCTAGATCTGATAACATGACATGCATTAAGTCATTTAGATTGCAAATGCTAATGTAAGGTCTATCTAAGAGGTTAACCGGCCTCCTTCCTCTGTATCTGCCTAACTTCCACTTCAAGATGATGCAGCATTTGTCTCAGAAGTGGAAGCTCATTTCTCAAGCCACAATAATGTGCTGCAAGTGTTATTGAGAGCTACCAGATCTCAAAAGAGGCAGATCTTGAGGATAGAAGGAGCCAAGTGAAGTTGTGGATTACAACAGCAAACATACACTCTGTCTTTGTTTTTTCTACAAATGTCAGAAATAAATTCAAGAACTTGTAAAACTGTCTGTTTATAAAATAAAATGCTTAAATATAGTGATCCCATTTAATAAAAAGGTCTGCATCCCTACTTTTCATCTGAAGCAGAAATGCTTCATTTATCCGTGTCAGCTACCTACTAGGCATATATGACCAGATGGTGTCTGAAGAGCAATCATTATAAGACTGAAATAGCAGTCACTATGACCAAGCCAGAAATTAGGCCAACACTGTATTATTGTGTGCTTGAGAATATTATCCAGTCTTCTTCTACTGGTTTAGTGAGAACAACTTCTCTGTTTTATGACGGAGCCAGCAAAATCACCTTGGGCTCGGATGTACTGCAAAGATCATAAGGTAATGACAGCTGCCCCCTGTATCTAACTGTCAGCAGCTCCCTGACCAAGAGTCAGTTTCATGGCTGTGAGGCATATTCTCTGATGTCGCTGTAGGTGGGAAAAGGGCTCTGTCCACTTGTCAAATATCCAAGGGAGGCCCAACAGACTGCCTGTGCACCACTTAGAAGTTAAAGACATGCCCATCTTCACAAGGCCCAAACACACACTTGTCTGTTTCGATTTAAAACTAGGGGATGGTGCTGTGCATCCATGTGGTGGTATTATAGAAAGATGGAGTGCGTATTTGTGAATGTGAGTGGACATGCCCTCTAGACAAGTTGTCCCACTGCCATCTAAACTAAGCTGATTTGGATTGCTTCCCTTTCTTCTGACAGCACTAAACATGTCTAGTTTCACAAGTAAACAGTACCCTTGAAAGACAGTCCAGCCTGCAGATTTCTTGATAGAACGAATATTTCTAATGCACTTCTAACCTTATTACAAATTGCAGTTGAAAGTAAGCCGTGGACACTGCTGTGCAGATGCTACTGGAAATACCATAACAACAAGGATGAAAGACTAAGCCCTCTCCTGCTGAATAATCGCTGCTTAAGCTGTGATGATCACCCCTCAGTCCTGATGGTAAAATCCTGGCTCATTCATAGGAATTGAATCTTTTTTTTCTTTTGGTTCTTTATTTGTTTGATTTTTTAAGATATTACACTGACTTTTACTTTTTTACCATCAGTCTGTACAGCTGGTAGTTAATGACAAAAGTCAGCAAGGTTTTTCACTAATCCTCTGTTAGTTTTAAAACACACACACGTGCACACACTCATCCTCCATGTACTGTTCAGCCAACCCTAAAGGCCCAAATGTTAATAGTTTAATCTGGATGAGTACAGCCGAACTACAGCAGATAGAAATTGAATGAAGTTCTCAAACTTGAAATACAACAAAGAGAAGGCAATTAAAACCCCTCCACCTTAAATCAACTGCTTATTATAATGCAAAAGAAAAATTCATTACGCTCTGCGCTCCATTAGGGTTTTTGCTCATGTGAGTAATAATAATAAAGGCAGAGCCTCAGTTTTGGAGAAAAACTATGTTAATACAAAACATGTAATCATAAGATGAAAGTGCCAAAATGATAAACTGCATCAAACGACCAACCAGGATATTATGTTAAATATGCAAAAATAGTTTAATTCCGTATTTGAGAACGCAATATTGGCTATACTATCCATTTCCCTCTTTACAGCTACAGTGGGTTTGGGTGTCAGCTTATTGTCAGTCAATAAGGTATCACTTCAATGGCTCACTACTACCATCTGTCTCAGTTATAGTTCTACTAAATCAAAAGCTATTAACCTGCAGACAACCATGACTGTTGTTACACTAGATTACATCGGCTTTTGCCTGAGACAAGGTAATCACTAGCCTCTAAAACTGTAGAGACAAAGTTTCCCACTCACTACTAAAAATAGCATTAAGTGTAGAGACTATACACCGTGCTTCACACTGTAATTATCAAGGATTCTTACTATGATATAGATTATGTCACTTCTGTTCAACTGCTTTCTAGGAAATGTCTGTAAAACTTAATGATTCCTAGACTTCACATCATGTCTGTAAAGCTTTTTACGTCACAAGGGGGTGGGGTCAATGAATTTTTATTTTAATTCAAAGGAAAACTTGAGCATGAAAGCAAATCCTTGGAATGCAGAGTTGTGAGGAACACAAAGCAGAAGTCTGTGAGACTTACTCTGATCATGAGGACAGCCTTGCGTATGTCGCGAATGCCATCATATACCAGGCGAGATGCGTCAATGAACTCATTCTCGTCCACAGGTAGTGTGGGGTTTGCACTCAAGGCCTCAACCGCACACTCCACCTGCTCTGTGAACCGTGGCATGACTGAGAAAGAGATAAAAGGATGGAGAGAAGAAAGGGGGGGAGGAGTAGATAGACACAATGAAAATCCAGCTTAAAAATACAGAAAGGGGACAAAACTACAGACATAATGGGAGTAAACATTGTACCGCATCAATATTTGAAAGACATAACATGCTGTAGCACCACCATCACACAAACAACAGAAAAAATACATTTGTGGAAACATTTGCAGTGAGGTGAGAAGTCTTACATCTTTCACTCTGCCTTTTTTTTTCCAATACAACTGTGACATTTCTCTAGAGATTGCAAGATATCAAAAGCTACTCGACTTTATTAACTGCCAGCATGAAAGATCAACTGAGATTTTATTTTTTTTGATGGTTTATGAAAATACAAATAAGGACGAATTATTTTCCGTTATAAAAATAGTGGATTGCAAAAGAGGATAATCAACTGAATTAATAATGAGAGAGGTGCAGTGCCTACATTACACTCTGCTGGATGGATTTTTTAACTTTTGACATGCTGCCTTAAATGGCTGCATGTGTAATACGGGAACAAATGCTTCAAGTAACAGATCTGATTAAGCACAAAGTGTGTTTCAAGAGAAAGTGTCATAAAGCTGTCCTGGTGGGCATGTATTTGCCCGAATGACAACTTAATAACTGCTCTGAAGCCTTTACGCACATTTGCATAAGTAATATGTCAAATTCTGTTTTTTTTTTCTCTCTTTTTTTTTTTAAAGATATAGCTTCTCATGGGGCGTGGGTGTCAGGATTCAATTGGATAGGGAGGGAGGAGCAGCGTCAAAGATTTGGTTTTATAGCTTACAAACAGTTGACAGCCCGCAGGCTTCTGTGTGGAAATGTTCAAAAGAAATGAGAAAATATGGGCAAATTAACATTTTTTACAGTAACTGCTTTCCTCAATAATGTTTCTAATGAATTCATCTGTATTAAGTCAAATAACAGGAAAATTCATTAGAATCTTGATCACAAAAAAAGTTAAAGTGGCATTAAAAAAGGTGGAGATTACATTTTTTTTTAAATTCAGTAAATTCAAGCATACAAACTTGATTGATAAAACAGATTGACATAATCATTAAATAAACTAATTTAAGTTGTATCGTGAAAAAGGCAAAAGAGAAACTGACCACCTCTCCCAGCCTCAGCTGTAATCCTCAGATAACAATCACCCTGCATTTCCTGGCTCTTAATGGGCACACTCTCAAGAGGGCTGAGCCATTTCCAAATCTGACAACCGAAAAATCGTTCTGTCATGTTAGCTTGCTAGTGATAGAGGCTAACACATCTCATACATGCTGGCCTGCTAATGATATACGACATTATTTGGACAAAATTACTTCTGTGATGCATTTTGGGTTAAGATATTGAAATCCATCTTACAGAGACTGCAGTGCAGACAATGTGTGCTGAGTCATAGGATGGATCACATCATGTGGAACACTTAAGACAACGTCAGCTTGACTCATTATTTACCCTTCTGAAAACTCTACTCTTTACATGTAAAAAATATTCAGTGCCAGTAGCGTTCATATAAGCAGGGGAGAAAAAACAAAACAAAGAACAACCAGGTGTGTTTCTGTGGGGATCAGATAGAGGAGAGTCAAGGATTTAACAAAATGAGTGCTGCACATGACGTTTTCTAGTAATCCCTGTTCAACTTTGATTTATTTATTGAACCTTTTTTGATACCCAATCAAATTGTAGAGAGAAAACCAATAGATTTCGACAGTCAGGCCATTTGTGTGAATGTCTGCCTGGGTATGGTCAACCCTGCTACACTGAAACAGATTCTTGACCCTTGCTCATTGCACCAGGTCATAACATCATATCCTGAAGGGCTGATCATCTTCTAGTTTTAGCATCATAAGTTCTAGTCTTAAAACATTAACAACTTAAGATTTACCTTTTTAGGGCTTCTCTGCACTTATTAACTATGAAACCAAACCTACAATAATACACAGGGTGGCCATGTCATAGCCTAACAATGTAAAATATCATGGTTTTAGGATTTTTGACATATTTCTTTATTACTATTCTTGTCATTTTTGTTTACTTTAATCTCCTTTATCAATTTTATGTTATTGTTATATTATGGGACTAAAGATGGAATTTAGTTTTGCTGTAATATTGCATACTAACATTTGCGGTCCTTTTTTAAAAATAAAATGATTCAGAATCACTGTTCTTCAGTCAGTTAATTGCAGTTCTGTGATACCTGTGTCAGTGAGCAGTTTAGTGGCCTCCAAAACCTTCTCAGTGTAGATGCCAGGTTCATAATTGTCCATTTCAGAAGTGACCACGTGGACAACTCTGGCAGCCCGGCCTCTGATTGCTCCAGCTGTGCGATCCAAACCATCAACATCCTTCTCTTGCAGAGCGATGACACACTTGTTCACATCCTCCAGGATGTGGTTCTCTGCAGACAGCAAATGAGGCAGAATTAGTAGTTTACTTTTTAACCGGTCTAATGTGTTGGTAGGATGGTAAATTCCATCCCCTCCCCCCTCCGCTAATCACGAATAAAACCAAGGACGGGGCGTGTTTATGCTTTATAGACAACAAGAAAGAACATCACAATATTATCAGCCTCAATTTCTGAATTTCAAAGGGCCACTGGGAGGTTCAGTTGAGTGGGCGGGAGACGAAGTCTGTGCTTGTTAATGGGTAGCCTGTTAAATGCAAATGTCCAGTGTGAAAATTACTGTCTGTCCTTGGCTGGAGGTGAGTGAAGTCACTCCACTCAATGCTTAATGAGAACTATTTAAGGGCATGCCTGACCAACCATTTGTGTGCTTTGACACAGATGACAAGATGTCAATTTCAGTTGTAGTTCTATTGATGCTTCTATGCTTTCTTCTGTCGAGCCCAGTCAGTTTTGGTACAGCCTGCTGCAAAATTATTCAATCTCCATTACATAGGGAATTCGGGGAAATGGGGGTTGTATGATGCTTGTCAGAAAGAATGACCCCCACACATGCCATGAAGCTATTTTCCAATCCTTTAGGCCACAATAATCTATGTAATAATCTCTCTGTTCTGAAATAATCTATGTAATCTATGTAAATAATCCACATAAGCCGTTTTTACATTAAAAGCTGATCATCCCAGCGGCACGAAGCGTTACTTTCCGTCTATATTGATACGACATGTAAATTACCACCACTTACCCGACACACAAAGGAAGTCATCAATTGATGTTATGTCATCTACTGCATCCGTCAGGACGCGGACCTGCTTCTCCCACTGATCCTTGAACAAATCCATATTGTCCTGGGCCACCTTACTGTTGGGCTTGGCAGCGAGGGCCAGCGCCGCATTAATCACCTGTAATCGCCAAATTACAACCATTAAAGCTCAATTACAGAACAGCCCTCAGCCACAACATTAGCATAGGCTGATTGCACAATGCCCCCACCTCCGTGGTCAGATAATATCAGGAGGCCGATTCATCCCTTAGGAGTGATGAGGATTTTGAAGGACAGAATCAGACAAAACCTTGAGCATGTTTTAGGGGAGAATGTGTGCAGGGTATTTTCAAAAGGTCAGAATGATGGGGAGCACTAAAAGTAGGATTACTAGGTGCAGTGACAGTGAATTTGGAATTTATAAAACATTCAGATATTTATGTGTAGGTTAACAGACTCAAGAAACAGCATCATGGTGTGTTTGTGTAATGTAAAAGAAAGTGACAATCAATATTATTCTGATCTTTGGAAATATTGGAAAAGCCTATTGTATGTTGCTCCAGTCGGATATATTATTTAATGTTATGATTTGAGTGTGACTGTGTGTGTGAGTGGGGAAGAGGTGGATTGGGGGGTTATATGTGTGA
>JAVQJG010177180.1:0-15786 GCA_036024015.1 Craterocephalus amniculus
AGTAAATCGTTTTGTTAAAAATAATGCTGATTGTTTTAAAATCAGTTCTTTACTTTTTTTTTTATTTAACATTTATGTAAAGACTTGAGAACAACCTTATTAACTTCTAAGTTGCAGTATTTCATGTCATGTCCTCTGAGCCTCTTATAATGGCTATTACAAAAAAAAAAAAGATTGGCCTGTATAACCATGCTGCCATAACAGGGTTTCATTGTTTAGACATGCAAACACCATTATTTCTACAATATGAGGTTCAAATGGAACCACATTTTTTATTAAATAAATGTGACAAACTGATTTTTTTTTCTCTCTTTGGGTCGCAGCATGTTGTTAAAGGGTGTAGGTGGGTCTCAAACCCAAACCACTTGAGAACCACTGGTGTAAACCATCAAGTTTTTCAACAAATTAGCGCTGACACTGGATAATGCAACACGTTTCCGTGCTTTCCAACATGATTCCATAAAGTCTAATAAAAGCTGAGCAGGAATGAGACTTGTGATTGTGTTTGATCAAACGTTTCCTCGTCCTGGAGGCTGACTGATGCATTAAGCGCTGCATCAGTAATCCCTGGATGTTTTCTGTTAGAATCCACATGCTGCCTGTCCATCACAGACGGGCTGAAATCCAAAAGATTTAGTTGAGCTGAAATGTGACTTTTTCTTAGTTTTTTCTTTGTATTAGCCTGGAATTGAGGCCATCAAGGCAGGGATGCTCCAGCACGGTATCAGTTTAGCTGAAGCTGAAGAAGAAGGCAGCACCATGAGTCATGCATCAGAAGATGGACTCTAAAGTGCCTGCTCTACTTCCTATTATAAAACTTTTCTTTGCATTTGCTTCTCAATTTTTAAAATTTCATGTAGCAAATAGGCAGACAGAAAAAAACACCTAATTGCACATCCCCTGCCCCGAGTCTTCTCTCCTGGATTACAAAAAGAAAGAATTACCACAGCGGGAAGTCATGCTACATCAGAACGGTCCATCACACTGCTCATATGCCACTAAAGCATTAAACTCTTCTAACGATGTCATATTTCATCCAGCTGTAGTCGTGTAGTTGAATACAGAGAGAGAATTAAAATGCAGGTGCTGATTAACATCCTACCGGGGTCTGGCCAGAACTAATGCTGTTTAAGCCGGTTACCGCAGAGCTGAAGCAGCTGCCAGCGTACCCTAGCAACACGTACCATCGACCCTCAGCGGCTGCAAGCGCCACTGGGAGAGTGAGTCACAGTCCATGTATCCCAGCATGCTTTGCCACTGTGGTGCCCTTCACCCTGTGACCTGCCATAATGCAGCATGGAGAGATGAAAAGAGCCATGTGAGGCGGGCAGACACGGCCGCTCCGGCCTCACGCTGCTCGTCGCCTTTTCAATACCAGCTCGCATGGAGACAGCGAGGACGTGGGGCAGTTTGGACAAGCAGACCCGACACAACCATCCCCAGCAGAAGTCATGTTTGATTGTTTCCTTTTTTCCCGGGACTACAAGGGTTTGTGCACGCTTGTGACGTGCCTGCATGTCCTTTTTAAAAAGGGAGTCATTCTAATTGCGGTTTTCATTTTTCACTCCAGTGGTGCAGATTATTACCACTTTGGTTCTGTTTTCAGAGATGAAGCAAAAAGAATCCGAGATGTTTACTGACCAGAGGGAGCAGAATCAGAGAAGTAAAAAAACAAAACAAACGCCAGCAATCTGTTGCGCCACACCCTTTCAACGTTGTTGTCCAACAGTCTCCCTACAGTTTACTAGCTAACACTGAATGTGTGAAAAAGCACCATCTGTGCTGGGAGGCGGCAAAGCGCCGCACCTCAGTCATCATTCCTGCAGTCGCTCAGCTTTGAGACGGTAATGGGACTTTAAATCAGTGCTTTGCACCCTCAGGGTTCATTAGAAGGTGACAGCCCATTGTTGCTGCTCGGTGACGACAACAAGTGGAATTGGAAGGGGGGGCTGGAGAAAGTGAAGCAGATGGTAACGAAGGATGACAATGGCGCGGTTTCACAGCGTATCCTCCACCTGTAGCGTGACGGAGGCTGCTGTCGGAGGCTTTTGATGCCTGCGGAGATGAATGTAACAGATGAACATATCTCTCACCGGCAGCCTGTGCATCATCGCTGATTGAGATGTCTAGACAAGCACAACTTAGTGCTTTGAAAACAAACTTTTCTCAATAATAAAAAAGAGGTTATTTGAAATTTCAAGCTGACGGATCAGCATTAAAAGATGAAACAAACTGATGTTACTTTGTTAGATATAGATTTTCCTTTCTTTCAATGCCTACAGTGTCTCATTTTGCCAAATTCCTGTTTAAATAACTACCCATGAGTGTACGCACTAGATCCGCTTGTCTTTATGCAAACAAAATAACTTTTTAACACAGAAGATATGACCCTGTGAAAAAAAAAATCTACTAAATTCCTTTGAGGAGCACATAAAGCATTTTGCCATGTGAGCATATGTTAGAGCGGTGAGCAGAAAAATAATAAAAAGCCAGACAAGTTGTTTTAAGAGGGAGCAGGTGGTTCCTAGTTCAAAGAGAGCAGGGATGAGGTTGTGTTTTCTTTTCTCCGGCGGCACAGTTTTCTTCCCCCAAAAAGGCCCTCTTCCTGCAACTCTTCCTCCCAACTTAAGAGCAGCATTATTATCAGTAAAGTGCTTTTTAAATCCGCTCCTGCTCAACACCAGGATGTCTTCTGCATGCTAATCCTCAGGGATACGGATCCGTCACTCCTCCGTCGTTCTCTCATGCCTGGCGTGCCTGAGACAGCTGGAAAAACAGTCTCTGCCCAACGATCTGCTCATACAAACGGGATCCCAGGCCGCCGCGGCACAGCTCGGCGCTCTACAGTAGTGCAAAAACGCAACACAGGCTCGGCTGTAAAATCAGGGGTTGCATGCCTGCGTAAATTATGAAGATGTAAAGAATGAAGGTTTGGAGGTTAAATTAAAAAACTTTTTAGTAAATGCAGGGAGTTCTCCTTATCATGAGCTAAATCCTGATGCCACTTGCAGCTTCTCAAGATGTGACCAGGAAACTTTAGTTTCTTTCATTTTTCTCTCTGATGAAGTGAGACACCTTCCTGTGATTTAGCAACATTTTTAAACAGATCTACAGTATATTTCCTGGATGAAGCTTAGATCAGGCGTTCCCAAAGTCTGACTCAAATTAAATGGATCTGACAGCCCATGAAATGCGGTGCAAAGACTCATTGAGTTGAGTCAGGTGTGTTGGAGCAGAGAAACATTGACGGACTGAGGCCCTTGAGGCCAGGAGATGGCCACCCCTGGCTTAGACTGAAACACGATGTTCTTACTGTCAGCTCCCTCAGGAGTCTTCAGCTTAGACTTAGAGACTGAATTTTGTGTCCTATCTTTAATTTTTCTATTTTTCACTTAGGGTGTTGCTTGGTTACAGCTTATAAAATACTGAGGTTTGAGTTAAAATGCTAATCCTCGGAAATTTAGTCCAGTCGCTTCAAATCTCAGGATTTCTCAGATTTACCTAAAAGATGTTCATATCATCAAGTTTACTTCTGATTTCTGATAAATAACGAACATTGATCTGGAAGAAACAGTGTTGTCCCCTTTTTGATTATATACTTATCATTTTATTTTGATTCTCATTTTATTCTACTTATTCTTAGATTTTGGTTATTTAACATTACCAGTATTAATGCTGACTCTGTTACTTTTCTAACATACTGACTTCCTGTTCTACATAGTTAATTTAGAAGGAAAAAATATTTCGACATCTGCAGGAGAATTGTGTTGCATCTGCCGTCTGAACGAAACGACACTTTCTCAGTGTTCAGGGAGGGATTTTACAGAACTAGTTCAGAGAACATGGCCCGCTCGAAGCAGTTGGAGCCGCTTTGAATCCCAGCTGGGGGTTTGTTGCCACATGTCACCTCGTCTCTCTCTGGCAAGTTTTTCCTGTCAAATAAAAAGGAATCTTATAGTTCTTTCCCGGAGCGGACCATGAAAGTTACGTTAAGTTGTTACTGTGTGCAACTTTGCTGTGGAAGACAAATGTCGTCAATTAACAAACATTTTTCTGCTGCACCAGAAAACAGTAAAAACCCCACAAAGGGAGTTTAACTGACAACAATCACAAAAGAAACAGCAAAACAAAAACACTGCAAAATCCTGGTGGGACTCTTCTAAGCAACCTCAAAACTCTGTCCTGATTTGTTTTGATGCCACACTGCATTCATCATGCACATTCCTGCCGCTGCCCTGCAGCTTTCCACGGCTGAGAAACCACACATCACAACTTTTTCTGTCCAGCCCATGCAGGGTTTCACTTAACTGTTGTGTTTTGCTTTATGGCACTGTGTCCCACATCAGCAGCTGGATATCAACACAATTTTATACTCATGCCATGGCTGATTCAGCACGGAAACACAAAAGCACATTATCACAGGAACAGAGGGTGAAAAAGAGAGATGAAGATAGTGACTGAGCAAGAGATAAGACAATAAACAACATTGGTTAGACTTTTACAAGCTGGAGAGAGAAGAGTCTGCAGTACAGATTCTGAATCATTGGGGGTGCCGTACTTCCATGTAGCACGTTAAACACGTTCAAAACACGTTAAAATGCATTGTGTCTTCACTGATGAAAAATATAAATAATGTATCAAATTTAATAATATACTTATAATATATATATACATTTTCTTCTTTCTTTCGTATTTTTGTATACCTGTACCAGTGTACAGCACGACTGCCACAAAGCAGGAACAAAGTAAACATCTTAGACAAATTGATTTTGCATCACATTGTCGCTCGGAATCATGCCAAATTTTGTTTTTCACTTTGTTTCCCTTACTCTACGAATTAACCCATGAGTCATCTGACGTACTTCAACTTTAAAAGTTAAGAAAGTGTTTAAGAAAGTCGCACAAGTTCAAAGTGTTAATCTCCTCAGGACTTCTGAGAAGTGAACTGCATCACTGAGACTGAGGCTTATATTCCAGGGTACAGAGAGGATGAGAGACAGAAAGGAGCTACATGCTGCAGAGAGGAAGAGAGGAAGGGGAGGGAGGGGGATAAATATAGAGAACAGCGATAAAGAGGTAATCATCTCCACTCAAAGCATATTTTATCCAGTGGGGTTATTAGGAGGATGGAGATGAGTCAAATCCACACAGCCTCTCCCTCTCTCTGTATTTACCCACTCTTGATCCTCTCTCCTCCTCATCTCCACGTCCGACCTGCCTTGGCACAGTGCCCAGCTCACTCATTCTCAGCCATTCACAGCAATTTCAATGTTTCACTGATTCACGCTAATAGCTGATGAATGGGTCAATGCAATATGCAATACATGGATAATGAAGCATGAGTTTTAATTCCAACTTTCTCTTTGAGCTTCCCCTCTCCTCTGCCATCTATCATTTTGGTTTCTACAGCTGTACATTAGATGAGACTCCTGCACAAGTGGATGCTGTATAGTTTTAAAAGATAGGGGGCGGTGTTCTCAAAGCTAAGATACACACAAAGAACTTTGGAAGTTGATTTGAGAAAAGATAACTATCTTTTTGTTTTGAATACAAGGATGCATGCATTAAGAAATTATAAAGTCAGTATTTTTTATTTTACTTCCTTTGATTAGTTTTAAAAAAGTGTGTTAACCTTTAACAGTTTTAAATTCTGCTTGTTTATCTGTATTATATACTGTAGATAAAAAAAGGAATATCACACTAAATGTTGGTTGGTAAAGCCACACACATAACATCTGGCTTTTCACCCTAGTTGTTATGAATCTACGCTCATCGTTCTTTGTGTTTTCCTGTTGAGCCGATGGTCAGACCATAATTCAGCTCCATCCTTGAGATGAATCTTTTTGCCCTTTGCATCAAGACGGAAATAGCTCTTAATAATGAAAGATTGATGTGAAGTAAGCTTGTCATTACATGCTGCAGTAGACAATTAGGTGCCTCCTAACATACAGCTCTCTCTGATTTTCTCCCCCTCTCCTTCGTTTCTCTCTCCTCTTCTCCCGAGATTTTCTTTTTCTTTCCACGCTGACAAAGTCACTGAAGTCATTTAGTTGAATTTGTTTTGTTTGGAGTCTAAAGAGACTGTAACGAGCCGGTGATTAATTCTGTAAGCTGGTGGCAAATATGGCTCTCTGGAGAAGACTTTTCTTTCCTCCTCACTCTTTTTCTTCCGTCCTGCTGGGATCAAGTCTCATTGAAATAAATGTATTTCTGGTGGTGACACACCAGAAGGAAGCCAAGAATTTACTGAACCTTCAGAACAGAGATGAAAACATAAAAGAAGAGTCAAAATTGGAGCAATGTGTTTTTTCCATTTGTTGCTAAGAGTTAGATAAGAAAACAGACATCATCCTGTGTTTTAGATAAAAGTGCACACAGGAGATAAAAGTACTTTTAATTTCTTAGATCCCATTTCTAGACCGTAACTTTCTTTACTTCAAAACAAATGTAATCTTAGTTCAATTCGTCTGCTGAAGCTCAGTAGATTATATCCTAGGATTTTTCAGGTTTATCTGTGTTTCAGCTGCTTTGATGGTGCCAGAAATTCAACATGATAGTGACCCATAGTTTCAACAAACCAATAGGATTGCAGCTTGACCTGCAGATCATTCCAACTTTGATTGTTTTGGCTATTGCAAATATAAAGGGTTACAGCAATGATTACACTTATGATTTCTTATCTGTTGATGAGACTTTGAGAAATTCCAGAGTTACTGTTGTGGCAATGATCCCGATCGATCTATATGGATGAAAACTGAAAACACCTGATGTTGTCAGGTTTGTTTCACATTTAAAAGTAAAGTTATTCAGTCCAGTGCCAAAATATGATGTTGGTTAATCCAAAGGTGAGATGAAAGTTGCAAGCCTAAAGGAAACAGCAAAGTGTCAACAATGTTTCCAGCAGGAAGTCAGATCCAACCTAGAACCATAAAACTGTATGTACAGGAGCCAAACAGGTCTTATCAGAGGGCCTGCTACCCTTTACTCCCGGAGCACTTCATGAGGGGGTCACATCGAACTGAGCTCTCGGATCATTTGGTTCTGCTTTTTCAGATGATGCAGTCCCGTTTGCTTCATCTGGCTTTGATTTTCAACTCTCACTGGAATGATTCACAACCAAGGATGAAGCAGTCGGGATAAAGTCAGCGCCTCCAAATCTAAGACCATGTCCTGAGCTGGAAAAGGTTGGAGCGCTCTTTCGGGGTGTCTGGGAAAGAGATTCTGCACCAAGTGGAGGACTTTAAGTTTCTAGGGGTCTTTCTAGTCACTATGGGAAGAATGGAGCAGTAGATGGACAGGTGGATCAGAGTGATTCAGACTCTACATGACTCCCCGATCCTGCAAAGGAGCTGAGCCCAACGCAATGCTTTTGTTTTACAGGTTGAGCTACATGCCTGCTGTCACCTACAGTATGGCCACAAGTTGTGTATAGAGTGACCAAAATAATGCGACCGTCATCACAAGGGGCTGAAACGTGTTTCTTTCATATTGACTCTCCCTAAGAGATAATCTCCATCATCCAGAAGGGACTCAGAGTAGACTTGCTGCTCCAGGTGAGGCGGCTTGGACATCCGGTTAGGATGCTTACCAGGAGAAAAGACCCAGGACACACTGAAGGGACTATGACTCCTGGGAACGCTGGAATTCCCCCGGATAAGCAGGAAGAAGCGGCTGTGGGAGAAGGGAGTCTCTGTTTAAACTGCAACCCAAACCTCTGATAAGCGGCAGAAGATGGATGCATGGACAGTTTTTTGGTTATGGACAATATTTTTGGGGGAAAAAAGATAAATGCTCACACAAATTCAAAGTCTTTTCCTCTCAGAAACAGGACAATCAATCTTTTATCTCTGCAGCCTTCAGATGGACACAGGAGCTCATCCTTCAATCTAACTCAGCAAGAAAGCAAAATATGCTAATTTCCTCACACACCAACCTGCTTCATTTAGATGGAAGAGAGTTTTTTTTTTTTTAAATATGCATTTCAGATTCAAACAAACATCTAAACTTCTTATATTGGCATGTGACAGTTTCTATGATTTAAAAAAAAAAGTTTCCTAACAGATAACAGCTGTAACACCATCCTCATCCAATACCCCTACACAATTACAAACCCCTCACTGTTTAACCCCGTCCCCTCTCCAGGTGTTCCTGTTAAAATCACAGTTGCCCTCCCTCACTCCGTCAGCCCACATGCTGTTGGGGCTGTACCTGTGACAGGGCCTGAATGCATTCATAAACACTGGGAGGACTGACATCTCAATAAGCTCCCTATTCCCCACTATCAGCTTACAGCCTATAATTACGGCCAATCATCTTGGATCAAGCATGTCTGCGTGAACAGGCCAACATAACATCTGCTGCCTGGGCCGGCAGGCCGAGAAGGACTGTTAGACTGAAAGGTGAGCTAATTGTGGTAGCGGACGGGAGGAGGGAGTGTAACGTTAACAGGTAGGAACGGCAGCTCAGAAACTCACACGAGTTTTTTTCTCTCAGAGCAGGTGCTCTGAGGTATTTCTTATCTACCTTATGCCAGTGAAGATTTCTTATCTGCAGTAGGAAATGCTCAAGGGCATGGTGATAAATCTCCAAGGAGGTATATTTGAAAGGGATTAAGGAAAAATGAGAAAGCTACTGTTTTGAAATCTCGCTGAGATGCAAAGTCACCACAGAGATCTCTGTAACTACAAGTAGTTAGAGCACTGAAAACACTTTCAGAACTGTTTAGAACTTGCTAAACTGGATTTGCTCATACAAAAACAACAGGATACATCTGCACAATCACAGTCTTCTCTGTATTCCAGTCAATGTAAGATAAATGGCTCCCACTATCCGTGGCTCGTAACGTTTCGGGTTTTAAATGGTCTAGAAAATGAGAAAAGAAGAGTTTTGTCATACTAATGCCGAGAGCATCAAATCCTGCTGTTTTGTCAAATTTGGCCCCATCTTTTGCAAATCGGCTCCACATCGTTTCCAAAAAGCCACATTTCTGGAATCCTTTATTTCTTTTTACTTAACTGCAGTTTGTCCTTTGTGAAAGTCCAAACTGTCTCTCAGATAGATGTGAAAATAACATGTTTATGGAGTATTACTTGGTAAATGTATTTGATTTTCTTAGAATTATGTGCCGGTACAAAGATTGCTTCATCGACAACAAAGTGTTAAGAACTTGTGTTAATATATAAAACTTGACCTGTCAGACCACCCTGCTTTTGTTACCAGGGTGATGGATCCAGACGTAAAGTCTAACAAAATACAGACTGAAAGGAAGGGAAGAAGAAGAAGTCACTAGAAACAAAAACAAAAAGACCAATGCTTTCAAAAAGGAACTAATCTTCAACTTCTTCCATTCTGACACCGTCCTATCCTTCCTTTAAAAGCTGATTTTTTTTTGTAGGATTCAGTCGGTCTACTTCTTTAAGTGATAAGGAAAAGACAGCTGAGTTTCCATTTGCTAACTAAGCATGGATGGTGCAGACACAAATGCAGGAGAAAAGATGCAGGAGGCAGACAGGCCCAGGAACACAAGTTTCATAACTAAAACTGACTTACAGGGTCAACACTGGGGAACAACGATGAACTGCCTATGAATAAATCAAATCAAACTTTATTTATAAAGTTCTTCTAATGCCAATGAAATACAAAGAGCTTTACGTATTTAAAGTGATTTGCGCATTAAAAAGAATTTAAAAAGCCTTCACATCAAATATGACAGAAATTAACAGCACACACCTCATTATAATTCATTTTAGCGCCATCATACATGAAAACCCATGTGTGCTGATGAACAGGAAGTGAAGCAAATACAGAAAATCCTACAAAATAAAATAGGTGATCAGACAGCAGGTTATGCAGCAGCAAAGCTCACAAGATAAACTAGATGTTTTAAAAAAGATATTGAAAATAAAGTTGACCAAAAAAAAAAAAGTGATGGTCTTGTTTGTTGCTGACTTGATGCAACATGCATGAGAACAAGACAGATAGTATAATCTAAGAAATTTCTCAGCAATCAAAAACCACCAAACATGATATTCCTGCTATAATTTCAAATGTTACAAAAGTTTGGAATCCACACTAATAAAGACATTTTCTGTTCCTCTATCCAAACTGCGTGTCACTCCATCCGCCTGCAGCCGTTCCCGTACCGTCAGCGTAAACAAGTTAATCAGACTCAGAAGCCTGTGGGTTGCGAAACAAACCACGGCCCTTCCACGGGCTTTCACAGCCATTAATCATTTCATTTGGACTTTGGTGGAAACCCAAGCAAACTCGTAGAAAACTCACACCCAATTCTGGGCTTAGTTAGCTCGTGTCTGCTGAACTCAGCACCACAGAGCTGGCAATGACACCGCCAGCAGTCATGTAGCGTAGACCCAAGAAATAAATTGACATGATTGGCGACTGAGTTAGACAGCAGTGAACAAATGCCTCCTCACCGCAAGCAGTGAGACATCAGGGGGAATATCCAGCAGTCATGTCGGCTGTTTATATGGGGAATTATCAAGCTCCTAATTAAAGGAAGGCGGATCCAAGGTGAATTTCCCGGTCAGCACGTCTGTATTATTTATCATGATCTGAGAGGCAACAAAACATTTTCGCTGAGTCTTTCTAATCCACAAATAAGCTCATGAAAAGTTAAGTCCTCGGCCTCTAAACTTCCCTTGCCCCTGGGACGCCTGCTAGATATTTCAAAACAGTTGTTACCTTGAATTGAAACATCTGTTTTAGTGCAAACTACTGCAGGAAAGCAAAGATTAAGAAAAACTGAGCCAATGCTCACAATAGTTTAAAGATCATTTGACAAAGAAACCCCCCCCAACAAAAAAAATGTATTTGCTGAGATAATCCAAATACAAAACGTCTTAACATGCCAAAAGTCAAAATAAAGTCTTAATCCTCACAAAAATGAGTGCTTGGGACCACGATGAGAAAATTTTTCCTTGGACTTTTCCTTCAGGAAGCACTTGCATCCAAATCATGGACAGCCTTGACAGAGTTCCTCAGATACTGACACTTTTGCAGCATATTTGCCAAAACTAAGCAACATGATATGTAAAATCAGCTGAGTGTGTTAAAAAGTGCTATCTTGAAGCATTTAGGATTAAATTGTGGTTGTTTTTGATATCATATGAGCCCGCTCAGATTAAGCCTCTTTCACACGTTTGACTGCTTGAGCATTGTGTTTATTTTTAACACGCTGACAGCAGAGGTTCTAGCTGTAAATAAGTAGTAACATATGGTAACACTCATTTCAGGGGCTCAGTGTGTGATTTAATGTAGCAGCTCATACACTTAATTCTCTTAAAAAGCATCATTTTCTGGTCTCTCTTTGTTATTTTTTTCCAGGTTCCAAATGAATCGATAAATCAAATTTGTGACATCATGCAGGGACTGAGTACCGTTACTAAATTTCCAGAGTTTGTGCCATTTTCTTTATCTAAGCATCATGCGGGCCTGTGTTGCATTTAGTCTGAAGGGTCATGCAGCAGTTAACTGGATGGCAGCTCATATGGGTGTAAGGTCAGAAATACGCTTGCCTTTTTTAAAACTTTGCACTCATGTTGGTAGGTAACTCTGCTTTTGGCCTTACTGTCAGCATAGTCACTCATTTTCTTTGGTTTTTATCAGGGGTTTCCACTTACAGGAACACCAGCAAACTCTGATGGGACATAACTCACAGTTATTAACATTTATTTATTTAAATATCACAGAGGAAGCAACAGCTATGGTATTACAGACTGTATTTAGCCACTAAATCAAGTTGTACCTCCATAAGTAACCTGTATATTGCATCTTGTGTATTTCTCAAGACCTTCACAATCCTCTCCATAAACATACAAATAAGAAAATAAAGGCAAGTGTAGAAAGAATGCATCCACATCAGTGCTTCAACTGAGGGTCACAGTATTCAACATGGCCACTTCTGTGGGAAATATCTTCAATTAAAAGCATCAAACTTTGAAAGGGATCTTTATGCACTAGAAAATAGGTTGTGCACCAATCTGGCTGAAATTCAGTTTTTTGTATGCTAGGGAAATTCATGAAGGCAGGATCTAAAAGTCTGAATGCCTGTTTGCATTTCAAAGTTGGATTTGTCAGTTGTTTGGGTAGAAGTACAGGGTGGGGTTTACGTTCTCTCACGTTGCACTGCATGAACGTTTTTTTTAAACTTTCTTAATCATTCGTCCTCGTATGAAGTAACTATATTGGGAAAGGTAAGGGTCCTGCTACTGCTGTGCTGAAGCAGCAACAATTTGTACTGAAGACACCACTCATTCATCATGGTGGACGTCCTTACTCATTAAAACAAAGCAAGGGAAAAAAAAGTATTTTAATTGATTGAAAAAACACTGTCTAAAAAGAGAACAAGAAAACAAGAACATTATTTTTCTTATTAATAAATAAAATCCAAACAAATAATTACTTCTGAAAAACCAAAACATTTTTTTTATGTAAAATGTTCTTTTGAAGCGAGAAAAGCACAAGAAAATGATCTTTTTAAAAAATCTATATATAAAAAAAAATCTAAATAAAGTATATTATTAATGTTTAAAAAAAGAAAAAATGAAACAGCAGATATGTTTTTAAAACAAAATAATCTCCCAAATCCAGAAAAGAGGAAATTATCTTTAGTGAGTGGACTTTCATACAAAACAGATGGTTTGTTAAACTTTTATGTATTAATGACTTAATATCTAACGTATTGCTCCATGAGTTTTCAGTAAATCAGAGCCGGGATTACATATCCATGACGACTTACAGCAAACTATTTGTCTCTCTCTTCTCTTTGCACTTCAGTCTGTTTTTACAGTCGATTGTATAACAGGCCATCCCCACTTTAGCCAAACATTAAAACAATTGTTTATTTTTCTCTTAGACCGGCATAACCAAGAGTAACCACAGCCAGATGTCTGATAACATGACCTGCTATCCCTTTATAATTTTCATATTTCTGTATTTCCTACTAAATCTAGATCTGCAAAACACATATGAGGCATAGAGATGCTCTAAATAAATTTTACTTAGTAGAGTATTTACTTTACAACTTGGAAAATTTGATATGAAAATGATTTTGTTGATGGCTCAGAGGTCTTAAAAGGTCGACTATGACCGGGATCCTTTTCCACCTCTCTTGCTCTTTGTCTGAGTAACACCCCGTTTGACCCCATGTTTAGTCTTGGAAGGGGGTCATTAAGGGCTTAAGCTGCAATGTAATGAAAATGTTGTGACAACAGCGCAGGGGTGAAGTAAAAACAGGCTTCAAGAGGCAGCTGGACCTCTACTCAGGGGACCAACAGTGGGGGTTTAGAGAGAGGGAAATGATTGTTATCTGCACACCCACGAGACACTGATATTAGCCTTGAGACTGGTGGATGGACTTGATGATAACCCTGTTGAAAACCTGTCACAGACTGGAGTGTTAGCGGGGCCGGAGGGAGGGGTCACCAAGCTGTCAGCAACGTTAACATTGAATATTAAGAGTTCAGGTGTATGAGTTTCACCTATGATGCAGACAACGAGAAACGTGTAATGAGATCTGGGAGATGTAGCTAATCAATTTGGCCACAAATATGAAATGCTCTGCTCTTTCCAATGAAACTATACGAAAGGATTTTGCACGTAGGGTTTATTATGAGCTAGCAGCCGCTTCCTTCTTTTTGACTGCATTCATCATAATTCTGTGGCTTGTTGTTGTTTTTGTACCGTATGGCTGCTGGCAAGTTGGATTTGACAAAAATGAAGAGTAATGTGCTTTGTCCCAGCTCCTTTATCCTTTTGCAGCGGCCGCTCTGCCACTGCTCGCTTCACTTTTTTTCCCTTCTCCCCCCCCTCCAGCTAGATCTCCTTCAAGCCAAAAGCACTTCCACATGCTGTAATAGAAATCCAAAGCTTGGTGCCAGAGGGAGAGTTAGCCTCGGTTTTGGATTCAAGCCCGCTTTAACCTCTCTGTGTTTTGGAGCAGCTGCACCACCCTGTATTTTTGAGCGAGAAGAAACACCGCAGGTATGCTGCTGCTGCCTGTTCTGCAACGATACACACACTCAGTGCAAACCTGCATCAGTGCTGCAGGATGTGAGTGAAAACATGTAGAAAACTGAACATGTTTTTTAAACATGCACCATGATATTCAAATAAAATACACAGATGATGCATCAGTGATTTGTTGGTCAATAGTTTCCTGCTGCTAAGCAAATCAAAACAACCACTTCAGCCAGTGCTACCACAACACAGGAATTATTGCCTCCACACGGTGAGGACGTGAATCAAAGCAGTGTGACACTGTGTAAGGGTTCACACCCTTACACGTTCAGAATCTCTGCATCCTCTTTCCAGTCTTCCCACTCTTCTTTCTTTGTCAGCCCCCCTCCCTTACCACCTCACAAATGTGCCAGCTTGCTCTACCAGAAACAAACACGGAGCCTGGAGTAGGGACAAAACTATTATCTGTCTTGCAGCAGTGGCTCATTCAGGAGCTCCAATAGCAGGTAGCGACTCTGACAAACTGCCATCCTCTTTCAGATTGTCACCCAGTCTGTCCCTGCTCTGCCACCGTCAAACATTTCCCTCTGCGGTGGATGTTTCCTGCTGGGGACGTTTCAACTCAAACCAATTTTCTGGCCCACTGCAGCAGCATGTCTGGCAAAACACAATCAGGTTCAGACAAACAGCGGATTTGAAGGGAAAGAGGGATCGAGACAATACGGGAGGGATTTTTGATGATTTCAGCATGATGCCCTCATCAAAGAGTTTTCACAAGGCATACACAGATATGTGCTGTAACACTGGTACTGCTCGAACATTCAGCTTGTTGATTCCAGCAAACAGGAAAACATAATCTGAAGTTAGAAGTTACCCAGTCCTGGTGGGTCATGAGCTTTTCCCAGAAGGTACAAATGTTTCATTTCACTTGACAGATAGATAGATAGATAGATAGATAGATAGATAGATAGATAGATAGATAGATAGATAGATAGATAGATAGATAACATCTCTGTGGACACAATATTTGGCCTTAAGATTTCTTTAAAGAGATTTTGTTGCCTCTACCTAACCAAACAACTGGAGAAACGTAGAATGGTAAAATAAAACCTTACTCTCTTTTAACCTAACTTTTAGGGGAAAGTTTTTGTGCTTTTTAAGCAACTTTCATCAGATTTGATTATTGATCAATGGAAACATGGATAATTGCTCTTCTTACATTCATAGGAACCGAGTCTTAACATCCTGCATATTTTTGACAATTTGTGTGTACTAAGCAGTGAAATGTGATTCGAGGTGTTTGAGTCTGCTTCACGAAGTTGGTGTTAAATGCAACGCTGCTTCCTTACAAAGTGTCCAGACACGAGGCCCCATGAGACGTTAAACTGACTTGTTTAACTGTCATTAAACTAAACCACACCAGTGTGTAGTGGAAGATTCAGACCTTCCTGCTCTCCAGGCGTCCAGTTTTAGTGATAATGTGCCTCATCCATGCTCACTATCTGACAGACGGCTGGGTTTCCTGCTGCAGTCACTTGTTTGCTTTAAGAGTTGATGAATTATGCGTTTAAGTCATATACCTGCAGATTAGTTTCAGACTCAGGTGTTATTTGTCTTCCAAGCTGGAATAATCAGCTCAATCTGACAACTGATACCTGGTGGATATTTACAATCGCTTAGGTTTGAAATGAAAGTGTTGTACATAAGAAAAGTCTTTTTTTTAAAACCTTGATTATTGGACAAATTTTTTAACTTTTTTTTTTCCTGGTTTGTTTTAATACCTGGTCTTCGTAAGCCATTCATTAGTGA